>JBBDGP010005494.1:0-159620 GCA_037952835.1 Lithobates septentrionalis
TATAAGAAGATTGCCAAGACCCTGAAACTGAGCTGCAGCACGGTGGCCAAGACCATACAGCGGTATAACAGGACAGGTTCCCCTCAGAACAGGCCTCGCCATGGTCCACCAAAGAAGTTGAGGTCACGTGATCAGCGTCATATCCAGAGGTTGTCTTTGGGAAATAGACGTATGAGTGCTGCCAGCATTGCTGCAGAGGTTGTAGGGGGTGGGGGGTCAGCCTGTCAGTGCTCAGACCATACGCCGCACACTGCATCAAATTGGTCTGCATGGCTGTCATCCCAGAAGGAAGCCTCTTCTAAAGATGATGTACAAGAAAGACCACAAACAGTTTGCTGAAGACAAGCAGACTAAGGAGATGGATTACTGGAACCATGTCCTGTGGTCTGATGAGACCAAGATAAACGTATTTGGTTCAGATGGTGAGAAGCGTGTGTGGGGGCAACCAGGTGAGGAGGACAAAGACAAGTGTGTCTTGTCTACAGTCAAGCATGGTGGTGGGAGTGTCATGGTCTGGGGCTGCATGAGTGCTGCCGGCACTGGGGGGCTACAGATCATTGAGGGAACCATGAATGCCAACATGTACTGTGACCTACTGAAGCAGAGCATGATCCCCTCCCTTCAGAGACTGGACCGCAGGGCAGTATTCCAACATGATAACCACCCCAAACACACCTCCAAGACCACCACTGCCTTGCTAAAGAAGCTGAGGGTAAAGGTGATGGACTGGCCAAGCATGTCTCCAGACCTAAACCCTATTGACCATCTGTGGGACATCCTCAAACGGAAGGTGGAGGAGGGCAAGGTCTCTAACATCCACCAGCTCTGTGATGTCATCATGGAGGAGGGGAAGAGGACTCCAGTGACAACCTGTGAAGCTCTGGTGACCTCCATGCCCAAGAGGGTTAAGGCAGTGCTGGAAAATAATGGGGGCCACACAAAATATTGACACTTTGGGCCCAATTTGGACATTTTCACTTAGGGGTAGGGATGAGCTTTGAGTTTGAGTCGAACCCATGTTCGACTCGAACATCGCCTGTTCGACCGTTCGTCGAATTGCGAACGTTATGGGCCGTTCGCGCCAAATTCGTGTGGCGCGTCACGGCCCGTAATTCACTGCGGCATCGCAGTGCATTGCTGGCTGATGATTGGCCAAGCATGCACTATGACCCGCATGCTTGGCCAATCACAGCGCCGTCTGTACAGAGAGCCATAATTTGCCAAAGCCAGGGTGGCTTTGGCCAATTATGGCTCAGGGGGTTTAGTACACGCCCCACACTATATAAGGCTGCCTGCGTGGCGGCCTTGTGTAGTGTGTTGCTGCGGAGAGAGAGAGAGACAGTGTCATTTGATTTAAGTTAGATAGAGTAGGCAGGCGAGTTACTGCCGGTTCACACAGGGGCGACTAGTCAGGTGACCTAGCCGCCTGACAAGTCGCCTCCCGTTCTGTACTATGAAACCGTTCTAATAGGAGCGACGCAAGTCGCTCCGATTCAGAAAAAGGTTCCTGTACTACTTTGGGGGCGACCTGAGGCGACTTGCATAGACTTCTATATAGAAGTCGTTTTGCAAATCGCCGCCCCTGTCGTGTCCAGGTCGCCTGAGGCAGTCGCGCTGCCTCAGTGTGAACCGGGGCTCAGTTAGCTGCACTTACAGTGTATTGTGTGTGTGTGTATATATATATGCATCCTAGGTGTTGTGTGTGTGTGTATATATATATATATATATATATATATATATACACACTGTATTCAGTTTAGCTAGATTTGTTCCTGTTATTCTCTTCCTACTGACAGGCAGGCCGGTTTTTTTACAGTATTTACAGTTAGTGTAGTGCGTCCTCTGCACAGTTGCACCTAAAGCTACCTGAAGACAATTTCTGTTGTTCTCATACTAATAATACTACAGGCAGGCAGTTGATTCTGCTAGCTGCAGTATTAGTATATATATATATAGATATATATATCTATATATATATATCTATATATATAGATATATATATCCCAGCTTTGTGCAGCTACTGCAGGCCACACACAGCAGAGGGCCATCAATGAGTACCTGTGTGACTATGGCACCAGGACAGGGTCAGGGGAGCTTGTTTTTTTTTTCCCCATGCCAGTGGGCCATGATCAGGGATGCATGCACTGTCCTGTCACCATTTGAGGAGGCCACGAGGATGGTGAGCAGTGACAGTGCATGCATCAGTGACACTGTCTCTCTTGTCTACCTGTTGGAGCACACGCTGCGTGGAATAATGGACAGGGCTCTTGAGGTAGAACAGAGGCAGGAAGAGGAGGACTTCCTTAGCTCTCAAGGCCCCCTTTATCCAGTGTTCCTGCGTGCCCGCCGATCACACAGGAAGAGGAGGAGGAGGATTGTGTCAGTATGGAGGTGGAGCCTGGCACTCAGCATCAGCAGCAGTCTTCAAGGGATCATTTACAGTCCAAAGAAACCCATGGACTTGTACGTGGCTGGGAGGAGGTGGCTGCGGACCATGTCGTCCTTAGTGACCCAGAGGACTCCGGACCGAATGCCTTAGCAAACCTACGCTGCATGGCCTCCCTGATCCTGCAAAGCCTGCGTAAGGATCCTCGTATTCGTGGTATCAAGGAGAAGGACCAATACTGGCTGGCAACCCTCCTTGATCCACGTTACAAGGGTAAGGTTGCGGACCTTATCTTGCCATCGCAGAGGGAGCAGAGGATGAAACATCTTCGGGAGGCCTTGCAGAAAGGTCTGTGCAACGCGTTCCCAGAGACTGGGAGGTTACAAACTCCTGTTTCTGGACAACGTGTTGCTGAGGCTTCGGTCAGTCAAAGAAGGAGCGGTGGAGAAGGTGGCCGTCTGACCGATGCGTTCAGACAATTTTTGGGTCCGCAGCCCCAAGGTATGATCGGTTCCAGCAACCATCGCCAGCGTCTGTTTTACATGGTGCAGGAATACCTAGGGGCAAGATCAGACTTGGACACCTTTCCCACCGAAAATCCTCTGGGTTACTGGGTCTTGAGGATGGATCACTGGCCAGAGCTTGCACAGTATGCAATTGAGCTACTGGCCTGTCCTGCATCCAGCGTTCTTTCAAAACGCACATTCAGTGCTGCTGGAGGCGTGGTAACCGATCACAGGGTGCGTCTGTCCACCGACTCGGTCGATCGACTGACCTTCATAAAAATGAATCAGTCTTGGATCACCACCAGCTACCAAGCACCTGATGCTGATGTAACCGAATAATTTTTTTTTAATGTGAGATCCCTTCAAAGACTGCCTATGCTGATGCTGAGTGACTATCCCTGAGTAATTATCCTCTTCCTCCTCAATCATCACGCTGATAGCTTGTAAGAACATTTTTGGTTCTGGGCGCCACCACCAGTGCCTAAGGCACAATTTTTCAGCCCCTGTTTAACAGGGGCGTGTAAATACAATTCTTGATCTAATATTTCACAGCAGGGCCCTGTGAGGGCTTACAGTGTTGTGGCCACAGCAACACCTAAGGCCCAAATTTCTGCTGAGTATATAGGGCAGGACCCTACTTTCAAACATCCAACTTACAAACGACTCCTACTTGCAAACGGAAGGAGACAACAGGAAGTGAGATGAAATCTACCCCTAGGAAGGGAAATTCTCTCCTGTAAGAGTTCCTTGTTTCACTAAAACCCCCAAATTTTCAAAAAACATTTGTCATTGGGACAGAAAGTAAGGTGAAATCTTCTGAAAAGGAGCACAGACAGCAAAACAAATGTCACAGGGGTGATAACCCTTCCCTAGGTTTTCCAAAAAGGTTAAAAATAGATTTTTTTGGCTGGAGCTACACTTTAAAAATGTACCAGTTCAAAATACAAAGAGATTCTACTTAACAACAAACCTACAGTCCCTGTCTTGTTTGCACCGCCTGTATACTGCTGTTCAGAGTATATAGGGCCTGGTGGCCCCACACCTTTCCTTTTTTTATTTGGGTGCGGGGTTCCCCTTAATATCCATACAAGACCCAAAGGGGCTGGTAATGGACTGGGGGGTACCCATGCCATTTGTCTCAATGATTTTCATCCATATTGCCAGGACCCGACATTACATTAAAGCTGCAAGCAGTTTTAAATTACTGTTATTCCTTTAGAAATGACATTTGGTGCAGGGACTGTTCTAAACATGGGAAACATGCGCCCCTTTACAGGCATACTATAGACACCCCCCAGGCACGATATTTAAAGGAATATTTCACTTTTATTTTTTCACTTTAAGCATTATTAAAATCACTGCTCCCGAAAAAACGGCCATTTTTAAAACTTTTTTTGCATTGATCCATGTCCCCTGGGGCAGGACCCAGGTCCCCAAACACTTTTAGGACAATAACTTGCATATAAGCCTTTAAAATTCGTACTTTTGATTTCTCACGTTCGAATCCCATAGACTTTAACAGGGTTCGAAAGTTTGCGCAAACTTTCAGTCCGTTTGAATGTTCTGATGCGAACCGAAGCGGGGGGGGGGGGGGGGGGGGTGTTCGGCTCATCCCTACCTATTAGTATGGAGACCAGCAACACCTCACTCTTCAGCTACTACAGTTGGTTTTGGAATGCAAGCTTTAGACATCTTTTAGACGCGTATTGAATACATAGTGCATATTGGGGATAGCAATGGAAGTAAAATATGCTCCCTCCTTCGTAAATTCGTTTCCGGGGTTGTTGGAGGAAAAACTACCCCACAAAGAATTGAATGAATTTATGGTTTCAATCAGAACTCCCTCAATCTTTATCAGACCCTAAATATCTTAATTTCCTATTTCATTGGCCTTGAAAAAACAATACCTTGTATATAAATATAAATATATATATATATATCCAGTATAAGGACTTGCACACAGTTGTTGAAGGAACTTGGCAGGTAGGTTGTTATCAGGTACCAAAGAGCTGGAGGCCAATGGAGAGTGGGCTTCCCTTACTGCTAAGTTCCAGACTCCCCTGGAGGTGAGACAGGAGGAGGAGAAGTACAAACAGGAGAAGTCGGTAGACAATAGCAAATATTGATTCACTAGTGTCACAAGTGGGTGTGTTAGGAGAATACCTGTAATGAGTGAAGACCAATGGCTGACAACGTCAGACAAGCTCAGTTCTCAAGTCTGCAAGAGATAGGAAAGTCTGAATAGCTAGATCCGTGATCAGTGTTGGGGTCACAAGCCAAGGTCGGTGCAGGAAAGAGTTTCATAGTCGAGGTCACAAGCCAAGGTCCATATAGGAGGAGAGTTTCATAGTCGGGGTCACAAGCCAAGGTCGTTGAAGGAGGAGAGTTTCGTAGTCGGGGTCACAAGCCAAGGTCGATGTAGGAGGAGAGTTTCGTAATCGAGGTCACAAGCCAAGGTCCATATAGGAGGAGAGTTTCATAGTCGGGGTCACAAGCCAAGGTCGTTGAAGGAGGAGAGTTTTGTAGTCGGGGTCACAAGCCAAGGTCGATGCAGGAGGAGAGTTTTGTAGTTGGAGGTCACAAGCCAAGGTCGTTGAAGGAGGAGAGTTTCGTAGTCGGGGTCACAAGCCAAGGTCGTTGAAGGAGGAGAGTTTCGTAGTCGGGGTCACAAGCCAAAGTCGTTGAAGGAGGAGAGTTTCGTAGTCGGGGTCACAAGCCAAGGTCGTTGAAGGAGGAGAGTTTCGTAGTTGGGGTCACAAGCCAAGGTCGATGCAGGAGGAGAGTTTCATAATCGGGGTCAAAATCCAAGGTCGATGTAGGAGGAGAGTTTCGTAGTCGGGGTCACAAGCCAAGGTCAATGCAGGGGGAGAGTTTTGTAGTCGGGGGTCACAAGCCAAGGTTGATGTAGGAGGAGAGTTTCATAGTCGGGGTCACAAGCCAAGGTCGTTGAAGGAGGAGAGTTTTGTAGTCGGGGTCACAAGCCAAAGTTGATGTAGGAGGAGAGTTTCGTAGTCGGGGTCACAAGCCAAAGTCAATGCAGGGGGAGAGTTTTGTAGTCGGGGGTCACAAGCCAAGGTCGATGTAGGAGGAGAGTTTCGTAGTCGGGGTCACAAGCCAAGGTCGATGAAGGAGGAGAGTTTCGTAGTCGGGGTCACAAGCCAAGGTCGATGTAGGAGGAGAGTTTCATAGTCGGGGTCACAAGCCAAGGTCATTGAAGGAGGAGAGTTTCGTAGTCGGGGTCACAAGCCAAGGTCAATGTAGGAGGAGAGTTTCGTAGTCGGGGTCACAAGCCAAGGTCGATGCAGGAGGAGAGTTTTGTAGTCGGGGTCACAAGCCAAGGTCATTGAAGGAGGAGAGTTTCGTAGTCGGGGTCACAAGCCAAGGTCGATGCAGGAGGACAGTTTCGTAGTCGGGGGTCACAAGCCAAGGTCAATGCAGGGGGAGAGTTTCATAGTCGGGGTCACAAGCCAAGGTCAATGCAGGGGGAGAGTTTTGTAGTCGGGGGTCACAAGCCAAGGTCGTTGAAGGAGGAGAGTTTCGTAGTCGGGGTCACAAGCCAAGGTCATTGATGGAGGAGAGTTTCGTAGTCGGGGTCACAAGCCAAGGTCATTGAAGGAGGAGAGTTTTGTAGTCGGGGGTCACAAGCCAAGGTCGATGTAGGAGGAGAGTTTCGTAGTCGGGGTCACAAGCCAAGGTCGTTGAAGGAGGAGAGTTTCATAATCGGGGTCAAAATCCAAGGTCGATGTAGGAGGAGAGTTTCGTAGTCGGGGTCACAAGCCAAGGTCAATGCAGGGGGAGAGTTTTGTAGTCGGGGGTCACAAGCCAAGGTCGATGTAGGAGGAGAGTTTCATAGTCGGGGTCACAAGCCAAGGTCGTTGAAGGAGGAGAGTTTTGTAGTCGGGGTCACAAGCCAAGGTCGATGCAGGGGGAGAGTTTCGTAGTCGGGGGTCACAAGTCAAGATCGATGTAGGAGGAGAGTTTCGTAGTCGGGGTCACAAGCCAAGGTCGATGCAGGGGGAGAGTTTCGTAGTCGGGGGTCACAAGCCAAGGTCTATGTAGGAGAAGAGTTTCGTAGTCGGGGGTCACAAGCCAAAGTAGTTTCCAAATAGCAATAGAAGTAGCTCAAATAGTAAGCAGGATCAGACCACAATAATCTAGGGACAGGAAGTGCAGGGGCAAGGCTTATATAGGAATGGGAGGAGCAAGGTGTTCAAGGTTCAACAGTAATCAAGACACAAGGCAGGGTTTTCCAATGGATCAGGCAGGGAGCTGTCCAGCATTCCAATTGGCTCAGCAAGAAGGATCAATGCTAGACACAGGAGAGATCCCAGGTCCTGACAGGGTGGGTTAGCCCAACCTTTTTCAAGCCAATTAGAGCCTCAGGCTCTAATCATGTGGCTTGGAAGAAAAAGCTCAGTCCTGCTCCCCGCAAGCAAACTAGGGGTGCGCCCCTTATGGACCAGCTGCTCCTGGCAGGCGGACATCCATTGGTCTACCAATGGCCGGTGTCCTGACAAAATACGCAACAAGACAGAAAATCGAACCACGTCACTTCCGGTTTCTTTAAACCTACAGCAATTGCGGATTTCGATTAATTCGTGTTTGGACACAACAGCGGCAACCGAATGCAGTCCGGTAAAGAAACGTTTGGGTGTTTTCACAGCACAGCGACCAATGAGGACAAAGTTGTTGCCGCCTCAGAGGTGGCCATTTTGCTGGTCAGTGTTGGAGCGGAGTAACAATCTCCGCCCTTAATAGCGTGCACCGGACTGTATTCGGTTGCGTCCAAACACCTGTTCCTTAAAAAAAGGTGAAATGACATCTTCAAAATCTCCAATTAATCATGGTTTAAAGAAAACGGGAAGTGGCGTGGTGCGAGATTCTGCCGAGTTGCGTATTTTGTCAGAACAGTGGCACTTGCTGATCAGCTTGTGCTGTGACCGATCGCCCCCCTACCTGGAAGTGCAGAATCACGTATATATATATATATATATATAAATGTGATGCTGCGTAGAGCGGCCGCCCTGTAGCAGTGAATGGACATGGACTGGTCTTCTGGGAAGGCCGTCCACAAGGTCTATGGGAATGTTTTGGCTGTTTGAGCCTTCCCAGAAGAGGTGAAGCTGTTATAGCTGCAAAGGGCGGAGCCAACTCATTATTGAACCCTCCGGACTAAGACTGGGAGACCGTTAAAGTTCATGCGTGTAAAGGCCGGCGTCCCAATACTTTTGGGAATAAAGTGCATATACAGCGGGTAAAATAAGTATTGAACCCGTCACCATTTCTCTAGGTAAATCTAATGGTAAAGGTGATATTGACATGAAATGTTCCCCACATGTCGGTAACAATCCATCCAATCCATCCATACAAAGACACCGAAACAAATCCATTCAGAAATGAAGTTCTGTGTAATAAAATGGAAGGACACAGAAAAAGTATTGAACACATGAAGAAAGGGAGCTGCAAAAAGGCTTGGAAAAGCCAAGACACCGGCTAAAATCTATCAGTAATTAGAACGCAATACCGCCCCTTGTCTGTGCAAATTATAAGAGAAGTAAAGGTATTTTTTTTTTTTTTTTTTCAGAATCATACTTACCTAGGTGGATGCTGTATCTGTCCCCCAGCGCCTCTGCACTGAAAACTAAGCGATCGAACATCGCCGATCACTCGGTTTTCACAGCTCTGTGAGCAGAGAGCTGCAGACTGTCAGTCACAGCTCTCCGCTCATCTCCCTCCGTGCTCATTGGAGCGCTGAGCTGTGGAGGGGCGGAGCCGGACGTCTCAGGCTCTCAGCGGCTCACTTAAAGGCTGAGATAGGGGTCAGTCCAGGCAACTGGCAGATCCAGACTTCCATTGTCGGGATGACGCGGTGCCGGGACTGATATACCCGTGACGTCAGCAGAGAGCGGACTTTAGCCAGCTCTCTACTGCAAAAAGAACTGCACTCCCGTGATCCATAGGAGAAGTCCAGCCAAACGAGCTTTGGCTGGACTTCTCCTTTAATGTCAGCCGGTTCAGTCTCACCTGATGGCCTATAATAAGGTGTCTCATTACCAAGGTGTCACACAACAAACATCTCATGATGGGTAAAAGCAAAGAGCTCTCTCAAGATCTTCACAACCTTATTGTTGCAAAACATACAGATGGCATTGGTTACAGAAGGATTTCTAAACTTCTGACTGTTCCAGTGAGCACTGTTGGGGCCATAATCCGGAAGTGGAAAGAACATCATTTCACCATAAGCTGGCCAGGTGCTCCTCGCAAGATTTCTGACAGAGGAGTGAAAATAATTATCAGAAATGGAGAGCTTCAGAAAGACCTGCAATTATCAGGTACACAATAAGTAATGCCCTCACCCGCCATGGCCTGTATGCCCGCTCACCACACAACACTCCATTGCTGAAGATAAAGCTTGGTGAAGCTCGGTTAAAGTTTGCTGCACAACATTTAGACAAACCTGTGAAATACGGGGAGAATATAGTCAGCTTAGAGAAGACCAAAATGGAACTGTATGGATGCCATAATACACTCCATGTTTGGAGGTCACATCACCCCAAAAACACCCCCCATACCAACAGTGAGGTTCAGGGCCATCTTTAATATTGATTGGACCCTGAGCAAAACCCCCCCCCCCCCCTCCATGCAGTTTTGCTCTCCACCTGCTTTGAGACATACAATAAAAAGCAGCTAGACTCAAAATCAGTTTACTGAATCAGATCAGATTGCGATTGGTTGCCAGAGGTTACAGTGTATCATTACCACCCACTGACTGGTTGCTAAAGGTTACAGCACATCATTTCTGCTTGTGTATTGGTTGCTAGAGCTTACGGTACATCAATACTGCTCACTGATTGGTTGCTATAGGTTACAGCGCATCATTTCCTCACTGCCTGCACACCATGGACTGGGGAGGTGAGAGGGGGCCCATTAATAGACAGAAAAATCCTAGGGATCCTAGGACGTCTGTGCTCAGTGGCAGTGCTGGGGGGAGGGGAGGGTGTGATCAATGGCAATGCTGATTTTTTTTTTTTATCCTGACTACCAATATAAAGAGGAGTTTCAACACTGGCCACCAATGTAATAGGGATTTACACTGACCACTAATGTAATAGGGATTTACACTAACCACCAATGTAATAGAAGCATTCACAGAAACCACCAATCTAAGGAGGGATTTATACTGACCGCCAATGTAAGGGGGACATTCACACTGGCCACTAGTGTGAATGAAAGGATTGTACACCAAGCACCAATGTAATGAGAAGATTTACACTGACCACCAATGTAATGAGAAGATTTACACTGACCATCAATGTAATGAGAAGATTTACACTGACCACCAATGTAATGAGAAGATTTACACTGACCACCAATGTAATGAGAAGATTTACACTGACCACCAATGTAATGAGAAGATTTACACTGACCATCAATGTAATGAGAAGATTTACACTGACCACCAATGTAATGAGAAGATTTACACTGACCATCAATGTAATGAGAAGATTTACACTGACCACCAATGTAATGAGAAGATTTACACTGACCACCAATGTAATGAGAAGATTTACACTGACCATCAATGTAATGAGAAGATTTACACTGACCACCAATGTAATGAGAAGATTTACACTGACCACCAATGTAACATGAGACATTTAGGCTGCGTTCACATTTGTGTGTGTTGGGAAAGCATGAAAAATCGCTTTCCTGACACCACAGAAACGTGCCGCCCTTTAGCAGATACACAGCAAACCACCCCCATCCTCTCCACTCCCCCTCCCCTTTAACCTTACCTGGCTCCTCTGCTCATCTTTGCACCCACCTTCCTTACCTCCATACATCCCCTCCTTGCTCCCCTGTGCACCCCAAACCTCACTGTTGGTATGGGGGGGGGGGTGTTTTTGGGGTGATGTGACCTCCAAACATGGAGTGTATTATGGCATCCAAAGAGTTCCATTTTGGTCTTCTCTGAGCTGACTATATTCTCCCCGTATTTCACAGGCTTGTCTAAATGTTGTGCAGCAAACTTTAACTGTAATTCCTTCTCTGCCTACCTCTGCCTACCTCTGCACACCCCACCCCCCACTAATTTGCTTACCTTTGCTGAACAGGCTGATGTTAGGCTTAATGACCACAGTTGTAGGCAGGACTTTCAGGGTCAGCAGGTGAGTCATCTGTACACAACAATAGGGCAGAGCTGGGCAGCATTAGTAACAGAACTTCACGCTGAGATATCAGGACACAGCATGGGACTAAAACCTCAAGGGACGAGGGAATCTAAACTGGGATAGTTGCCAAGTATGGGGCAGCTGCTTAGGGCCCCACAACAATGACAGGGCCCAGGGCAGCTGCCCCTTTTGCCCTGCCTTAAAAACAGCTCTGGTGAGGTTTGGAGGCGGGAACATCATGGTGTGGGTGGGGCTGTTTTTCAGCAAACTTCATATTATTGAAGGAAGGATGAATGGTGATAAAAATCTGCTGCCATATACCAGGATGATGAAGATGAAACTAGGTCGGACATCTCAGGAGGACATCCCAGGAGGACATCTCAGGAGGACATCCCAGGAGGACATCTCAGGAGGACATCCCAGGTGGACATCTCAGGAGGACATCTCAGGAGGACATCCCAGGAGGACATCTCAGGAGGACATCCCAGGAGGACATCTCAGGAGGACATCCCAGGTGGACATCTCAGGAGGACATCTCAGGAGGACATCTCAGGAGGACATCCCAGGTGGACATCCCAGGTGGACATCTCAGGAGGACATCTCAGGGGGACATCTCAGGGGGACATCCCAGGTGGACATCTCAGGAGGACATCTCAGGAGGACATCTCAGGAGGACATCCCAGGTGGACATCTCAGGAGGACATCCCAGGTGGACATCCCAGGTGGACATCCCAGGAGGACATCTCAGGGGGACATCCCAGGTGGACATCTCAGGAGGACATCTCAGGAGGACATCCCAGGTGGACATCCCAGGTGGACATCTCAGGAGGAAATCTCAGAAGGACATCCCAGGAGGACATCTCAGGAGGACATCTCAGAAGGACATCCCAGGAGGACATCCCAGGTGGACATCTCAGGAGGACAATGATCCCAAACACAAAGCCAAGGAGAAAGAAAATAAAGCTGCTAGAATGGCCCAGCCAATCACATGACTTGTATCCAATAGAAAATCTATGGAAGGAACTAAAGATCAGAGTTCATAGAATAGGCCCACAGAACCTTCAAGATCTGAAGACCAAAATCACACCTGAGCAATGCGACTAGTTCCTCCATACAAGACCCTGTGTCCTAAAAGCGGACCTTCGGTTGTTTTTTCATCTTTCCATCTATTAAATCTTCTGCCCTTGTTTTTGTTTTATCTTTGGATAGTAAAACATTTTTTTTCTGCCAGTAAATCCCTTATACAGCCCACTTCCTGTTTCCTGTCTGATCATTAGCCTACGCTTATGACATCATGCACAGCTCTCTCTCTCCAACTCTTCTGAGAGTTTGCCCGAAAGGGAGGGGGGGATGAGTCAAAAGTGGGCCAATGAGAGCTGCAGAGCTGGAGGTGTGCCTCTGTGTTAATCCAGGAAGTGAACAGGCTGCAGCTTCAGCTGCCCACAGTTAAAATGCTTGCAGTCAGACTAAGTGGAGGGAAATTTCTGCAGCATATTTGCCAAGTACAGAATCCCAGTATATATAAAATAATATGCAAAGTGGTTGGAGGGAAGCTTCAGAATGGCAAAGATGTCTTTATTAGAAATGATGTGAGCAGACTGCAGTTCCTCTTGAAGGTGTCATTACCAGCAAAGAATTCTGTACCAAGTATTAAATACTAATAAATATTTCAGTTAGGGGGTTCAATACTTTTTCTGCGTCCTTCCATTTTATTACACAGAACTTCATTTCTGAACGGATTTGTTTTGGTGTCTTTGTATGTATGGATTGGATGGATTGTTACCGACATGTGGGGAACATTTCATGTCAATATCACCTTTACCAATAGATTGACCTAGAGAAATGGTGACGGGTTCTATACTTATTTTACCCGCTGTTAAACAATATGGCAATTATTTTTAGCAGGGAGTCGAGAATAACAGTCACTATACTGAAAGCCGACATCAAAGTGGAGGGATCATCTCCTTATATTGTCTGGATTTGGTAAATCTGATACAATTTTTACATTGGATCATTTTTTAAAAATCTTTTTTATTTTGATATATTTTGTAAATGAATGATTTCATCAATCTGATGATCACATGACTCCTATGGTAAGTTCATAGTGATCTCTGATCAGGACATAGCCAGGAAGGGATCACATGTCCCCTATGGTAAGTTCATAGTGATCTCTGACCAGGACATAGCCAGGAAGGGATCACATGTCCCCTATGGTAGGTTCATAGTGATCTCTGACCAGGACATAGCCGGGAAGGGATGACATGTCCCCTATGGTAAGTTCATAGTGATCTCTGACCAGGACATAGCCGGGAAGGGATGACATGTCCCCTATGGTAGGTTCATAGTGATCTCTGATCAGGACATAGCCGGGAAGGGATGACATGTCCCCTATGGTAGGTTCATAGTGATCTCTGACCAGGACATAGCCGGGAAGGGATGACATGTCCCCTATGGTAGGTTCATAGTGATCTCTGACCAGGACATAGCCGGGAAGGGATGACATGTCCCCTATGGTAAGTTCATAGTGATCTCTGACCAGGACATAGCCGGGAAGGGATGACATGTCCCCTATGGTAGGTTCATAGTGATCTCTGACCAGGACATAGCCGGGAAGGGATGACATGTCCCCTATGGTAGGTTCATAGTGATCTCTGACCAGGACATAGCCGGGAAGGGATGACATGTCCCCTATGGTAGGTTCATAGTGATCTCTGACCAGGACATAGCCGGGAAGGGATGACATGTCCCCTATGGTAGGTTCATAGTGATCTCTGACCAGGACATAGCCGGGAAGGGATGACATGTCCCCTATGGTAGGTTCATAGTGATCTCTGACCAGGACATAGCCGGGAAGGGATCACATGTCCCCTATGGTAAGTTCATAGTGATCTCTGACCAGGACATAGCCGGGAAGGGATCACATGTCCCCTATGGTAGGTTCATAGTGATCTCTGATCAGGACATAGCCAGGAAGGGATCACATGTCCCCTATGGTAGGTTCATAGTGATCTCTGACCAGGACATAGCCGGGAAGGGATGACATGTCCCCTATGGTAAGTTCATAGTGATCTCTGACCAGGACATAGCCGGGAAGGGATGACATGTCCCCTATGGTAGGTTCATAGTGATCTCTGATCAGGACATAGCCAGGAAGGGATGACATGTCCCCTATGGTAGGTTCATAGTGATCTCTGATCAGGACATAGCCGGGAAGGGATGACATGTCCCCTATGGTAGGTTCATAGTGATCTCTGACCAGGACATAGCCGGGAAGGGATGACATGTCCCCTATGGTAGGTTCATAGTGATCTCTGACCAGGACATAGCCGGGAAGGGATGACATGTCCCCTATGGTAAGTTCATAGTGATCTCTGACCAGGACATAGCCGGGAAGGGATGACATGTCCCCTATGGTAGGTTCATAGTGATCTCTGACCAGGACATAGCCGGGAAGGGATGACATGTCCCCTATGGTAGGTTCATAGTGATCTCTGACCAGGACATAGCCGGGAAGGGATGACATGTCCCCTATGGTAAGTTCATAGTGATCTCTGACCAGGACATAGCCGGGAAGGGATGACATGTCCCCTATGGTAGGTTCATAGTGATCTCTGACCAGGACATAGCCGGGAAGGGATGACATGTCCCCTATGGTAGGTTCATAGTGATCTCTGACCAGGACATAGCCGGGAAGGGATGACATGTCCCCTATGGTAGGTTCATAGTGATCTCTGACCAGGACATAGCCGGGAAGGGATCACATGTCCCCTATGGTAAGTTCATAGTGATCTCTGACCAGGACATAGCCAGGAAGGGATCACATGTCCCCTATGGTAGGTTCATAGTGATCTCTGATCAGGACATAGCCAGGAAGGGATCACATGTCCCCTATGGTAGGTTCATAGTGATCTCTGACCAGGACATAGCCGGGAAGGGATGACATGTCCCCTATGGTAGGTTCATAGTGATCTCTGATCAGGACATAGCCGGGAAGGGATGACATGTCCCCTATGGTAGGTTCATAGTGATCTCTGACCAGGACATAGCCGGGAAGGGATGACATGTCCCCTATGGTAGGTTCATAGTGATCTCTGACCAGGACATAGCCGGGAAGGGATGACATGTCCCCTATGGTAGGTTCATAGTGATCTCTGACCAGGACATAGCCGGGAAGGGATGACATGTCCCCTATGGTAGGTTCATAGTGATCTCTGACCAGGACATAGCCGGGAAGGGATGACATGTCCCCTATGGTAGGTTCATAGTGATCTCTGACCAGGACATAGCCGGGAAGGGATGACATGTCCCCTATGGTAAGTTCATAGTGATCTCTGACCAGGACATAGCCGGGAAGGGATGACATGTCCCCTATGGTAGGTTCATAGTGATCTCTGACCAGGACATAGACAGGAAGGGATCACATGTCCCCTATGGTAGGTTCATAGTGATCTCTGACCAGGACATAGCCGGGAAGGGATGACATGTCCCCTATGGTAGGTTCATAGTGATCTCTGACCAGGACATAGCCGGGAAGGGATGACATGTCCCCTGTGGTAGGTTCATAGTGATCTCTGACCAGGACATAGCCGGGAAGGGATGACATGTCCCCTATGGTAAGTTCATAGTGATCTCTGACCAGGACATAGCCGGGAAGGGATGACATGTCCCCTGTGGTAGGTTCATAGTGATCTCTGATCAGGACATAGCCGGGAAGGGATGACATGTCCCCTGTGGTAGGTTCATAGTGATCTCTGATCAGGACATAGCCAGGAAGGGATGACATGTCCCCTATAGTAGGTTCATAGTGACCTCTGACCAGGACATAGCCAGAAGGGATCACATGTCCCCTATGGTAGGTTCATAGTGATCTCTGACTAGGACATAGCCAGGAAGGGATGACATGTCCCCTATGGTAGGTTCATAGTGATCTCTGACCAGGACATAGACAGGAAGGGATCACATGTCCCCTATGGTAGGTTCATAGTGATCTCTGACCAGGACATAGCCGGGAAGGGATGACATGTCCCCTATGGTAGGTTCATAGTGATCTCTGACCAGGACATAGCCGGGAAGGGATGACATGTCCCCTATGGTAGGTTCATAGTGATCTCTGACTAGGACATAGCCAGGAAGGGATGACATGTCCCCTATGGTAGGTTCATAGTGATCTCTGACCAGGACATAGCCAGGAAGGGATGACATGTCCCCTATGGTAGGTTCATAGTGATCTCTGATCAGGACATAGCCGGGAAGGGATCACATGTCCCCTATGGTAGGTTCATAGTGACCTCTGATCAGGACATAGACAGGAAGGGATCACATGTCCCCTATGGTAGGTTCATAGTGATCTCTGACCAGGACATAGACAGGAAGGGATCACATGTCCCCTATGGTAGGTTCATAGTGATCTCTGACCAGGACATAGCCGGGAAGGGATCACATGTCCCCTATGGTAGGTTCATAGTGACCTCTGATCAGGACATAGACAGGAAGGGATCACATGTCCCCTATGGTAGGTTCATAGTGATCTCTGACCAGGACATAGCCGGGAAGGGATCACATGTCCCCTATGGTAGGTTCATAGTGACCTCTGATCAGGACATAGACAGGAAGGGATCACATGTCCCCTATGGTAGGTTCATAGTGATCTCTGACCAGGACATAGACAGGAAGGGATCACATGTCCCCTATGGTAGGTTCATAGTGATCTCTGACCAGGACATAGCCAGGAAGGGATGACATATCCCCTATGGTAGGTTCATAGTGATCTCTGATCAGGACATAGCCAGGAAGGGATCACATGTCCCCTATGGTAGGTTCATAGTGATCTCTGATCAGGACATAGACAGGAAGGGATCACATGTCCCCTATGGTAGGTTCATAGTGACCTCTGATCAGGACATAGCCGGGAAGGGATGACATATCCCCTATGGTAGGTTCATAGTGATCTCTGACCAGGTCATAGCCGGGAAGGGATCACATGTCCCCTATGGTAGGTTCATAGTGATCTCTGATCAGGACATAGCCGGGAAGGGATGACATGTCCCCTATGGTAGGTTCATAGTGACCTCTGACCAGGACATAGCCAGGAAGGGATCACATGTCCCCTATGGAAGGTTCATAGTGATCTCTGACCAGGACATAGCCGGGAAGGGATCACATGTCCCCTATGGTAGGTTCATAGTGATCTCTGACCAGGACATAGCCGGGAAGGGATCACACGTCCCCTGTGGTAGGTTCATAGTGATCTCTGACCAGGACATAGCCGGGAAGGGATCACATGTCCCCTATGGTAGGTTCATAGTGATCTCTGACCAGGACATAGCCGGGAAGGGATCACATGTCCCCTATGGTAGGTTCATAGTGATCTCTGACCAGGACATAGCCGGGAAGGGATCACATGTCCCCTGTGGTAGGTTCATAGTGATCTCTGACCAGGACATAGCCGGGAAGGGATCACATGGCCCCTGTGGTAGGTTCATAGTGATCTCTGACCAGGACATAGCCGGGAAGGGATCACATGTCCCCTATGGTAGGTTCATAGTGATCTCTGACCAGGACATAGCCAGGAAGGGATCACATGTCCCCTATGGTAGGTTCATAGTGATCTCTGACCAGGACATAGCCAGAAGGGATCACATGTCCCCTATGGTAGGTTCATAGTGATCTCTGATCAGGACATAGCCGGGAAGGGATGACATATCCCCTATGGTAGGTTCATAGTGATCTCTGATCAGGACATAGCCGGGAAGGGATGACATGTCCCCTATGGTAGGTTCATAGTGATCTCTGATCAGCACATAGCCGGGAAGGGATCACATGTCCCCTATAGTAGGTTCATAGTGACCTCTGACCAGGACATAGCCAGAAGGGATCACATGTCCCCTATGGTAGGTTCATAGTGATCTCTGACCAGGTCATAGCCGGGAAGGGATGACATATCCCCTATGGTAGGTTCATAGTGATCTCTAATCAGGACATAGCCGGGAAGACATCACATGTCCCCTATGGTAGGTTCATAGTGATCTCTGATCAGGACATAGCCGGGAAGGGATGACATGTCCCCTGTGGTAGGTTCATAGTGATCTCTGATCAGGACATAGCCAGGAAGGGATGACATGTCCCCTATAGTAGGTTCATAGTGACCTCTGACCAGGACATAGCCAGAAGGGATCACATGTCCCCTATGGTAGGTTCATAGTGATCTCTGACTAGGACATAGCCAGGAAGGGATGACATGTCCCCTATGGTAGGTTCATAGTGATCTCTGACCAGGACATAGACAGGAAGGGATCACATGTCCCCTATGGTAGGTTCATAGTGATCTCTGACCAGGACATAGCCGGGAAGGGATGACATGTCCCCTATGGTAGGTTCATAGTGATCTCTGACCAGGACATAGCCGGGAAGGGATGACATGTCCCCTATGGTAGGTTCATAGTGATCTCTGACTAGGACATAGCCAGGAAGGGATGACATGTCCCCTATGGTAGGTTCATAGTGATCTCTGACCAGGACATAGCCAGGAAGGGATGACATGTCCCCTATGGTAGGTTCATAGTGATCTCTGATCAGGACATAGCCGGGAAGGGATCACATGTCCCCTATGGTAGGTTCATAGTGACCTCTGATCAGGACATAGACAGGAAGGGATCACATGTCCCCTATGGTAGGTTCATAGTGATCTCTGACCAGGACATAGACAGGAAGGGATCACATGTCCCCTATGGTAGGTTCATAGTGATCTCTGACCAGGACATAGCCGGGAAGGGATCACATGTCCCCTATGGTAGGTTCATAGTGACCTCTGATCAGGACATAGACAGGAAGGGATCACATGTCCCCTATGGTAGGTTCATAGTGATCTCTGACCAGGACATAGCCGGGAAGGGATCACATGTCCCCTATGGTAGGTTCATAGTGACCTCTGATCAGGACATAGACAGGAAGGGATCACATGTCCCCTATGGTAGGTTCATAGTGATCTCTGACCAGGACATAGACAGGAAGGGATCACATGTCCCCTATGGTAGGTTCATAGTGATCTCTGACCAGGACATAGCCAGGAAGGGATGACATATCCCCTATGGTAGGTTCATAGTGATCTCTGATCAGGACATAGCCAGGAAGGGATCACATGTCCCCTATGGTAGGTTCATAGTGATCTCTGATCAGGACATAGACAGGAAGGGATCACATGTCCCCTATGGTAGGTTCATAGTGACCTCTGATCAGGACATAGCCGGGAAGGGATGACATATCCCCTATGGTAGGTTCATAGTGATCTCTGACCAGGTCATAGCCGGGAAGGGATCACATGTCCCCTATGGTAGGTTCATAGTGATCTCTGATCAGGACATAGCCGGGAAGGGATGACATGTCCCCTATGGTAGGTTCATAGTGACCTCTGACCAGGACATAGCCAGGAAGGGATCACATGTCCCCTATGGAAGGTTCATAGTGATCTCTGACCAGGACATAGCCGGGAAGGGATCACATGTCCCCTATGGTAGGTTCATAGTGATCTCTGACCAGGACATAGCCGGGAAGGGATCACATGTCCCCTGTGGTAGGTTCATAGTGATCTCTGACCAGGACATAGCCGGGAAGGGATCACATGTCCCCTATGGTAGGTTCATAGTGATCTCTGACCAGGACATAGCCGGGAAGGGATCACATGTCCCCTATGGTAGGTTCATAGTGATCTCTGACCAGGACATAGCCGGGAAGGGATCACATGTCCCCTGTGGTAGGTTCATAGTGATCTCTGACCAGGACATAGCCGGGAAGGGATCACATGGCCCCTGTGGTAGGTTCATAGTGATCTCTGACCAGGACATAGCCGGGAAGGGATCACATGTCCCCTATGGTAGGTTCATAGTGATCTCTGACCAGGACATAGCCAGGAAGGGATCACATGTCCCCTATGGTAGGTTCATAGTGATCTCTGACCAGGACATAGCCAGAAGGGATCACATGTCCCCTATGGTAGGTTCATAGTGATCTCTGATCAGGACATAGCCGGGAAGGGATGACATATCCCCTATGGTAGGTTCATAGTGATCTCTGATCAGGACATAGCCGGGAAGGGATGACATGTCCCCTATGGTAGGTTCATAGTGATCTCTGATCAGCACATAGCCAGGAAGGGATGACATGTCCCCTATAGTAGGTTCATAGTGACCTCTGACCAGGACATAGCCAGAAGGGATCACATGTCCCCTATGGTAGGTTCATAGTGATCTCTGACCAGGTCATAGCCGGGAAGGGATGACATATCCCCTATGGTAGGTTCATAGTGATCTCTAATCAGGACATAGCCGGGAAGACATCACATGTCCCCTATGGTAGGTTCATAGTGATCTCTGACCAGGACATAGCCGGGAAGGGATGACATGTCCCCTATGGTAGGTTCATAGTGATCTCTGACCAGGACATAGCCGGGAAGGGATGACATGTCCCCTATGGTAGGTTCATAGTGACCTCTGACCAGGACATAGCCGGGAAGGGATGACATGTCCCCTATGGTAGGTTCATAGTGATCTCTGACCAGGACATAGCCGGGAAGGGATCACATGTCCCCTATGGTAGGTTCATAGTGATCTCTGATCAGGACATAGCCGGGAAGGGATCACATGTCCCCTATGGTAGGTTCATAGTGATCTCTGATCAGGACATAGCCGGGAAGGGATCACATGTCCCCTGTGGTAGGTTCATAGTGATCTCTGACCAGGACATAGCCGGGAAGGGATCACATGTCCCCTATGGTAGGTTCATAGTGATCTCTGATCAGGACATAGCCGGGAAGGGATCACATGTCCCCTATGGTAGGTTCATAGTGATCTCTGACCAGGACATAGCCGGGAAGGGATCACATGTCCCCTATGGTAGGTTCATAGTGATCTCTGACCAGGACATAGCCGGGAAGGGATGACATGTCCCCTATGGTAGGTTCATAGTGATCTCTGACCAGGACATAGCCAGGAAGGGATGACATGTCCCCTATGGTAGGTTCATAGTGATCTCTGACCAGGACATAGCCGGGAAGGGATGACATGTCCCCTATGGTAGGTTCATAGTGATCTCTGACCAGGACATAGCCGGGAAGGGATGACATGTCCCCTGTGGTAGGTTCATAGTGATCTCTGATCAGGACATAGCCGGGAAGGGATCACATGTCCCCTATGGTAGGTTCATAGTGATCTCTGATCAGGACATAGCCGGGAAGGGATCACATGTCCCCTGTGGTAGGTTCATAGTGATCTCTGACCAGGACATAGCCGGGAAGGGATCACATGTCCCCTATGGTAGGTTCATAGTGATCTCTGATCAGGACATAGCCAGGAAGGGATGACATGTCCCCTATGGTAGGTTCATAGTGATCTCTGACCAGGACATAGCCGGGAAGGGATGACATGTCCCCTATGGTAGGTTCATAGTGATCTCTGACCAGGACATAGCCAGAAGGGATCACATGTCCCCTATGGTAGGTTCATAGTGATCTCTGATCAGGACATAGCCGGGAAGGGATGACATGTCCCCTATAGTAGGTTCATAGTGACCTCTGACCAGAACATAGCCGGGAAGGGATGACATGTCCCCTATGGTAGGTTCATAGTGATCTCTGACCAGGACATAGCCGGGAAGGGATGACATGTCCCCTATAGTAGGTTCATAGTGACCTCTGACCAGGACATAGCCGGGAAGGGGTGACATGTCCCCTATGGTAGGTTCATAGTGACCTCTGATCAGGACATAGCCGGGAAGGGATCACATGTCCCCTATGGTAGGTTCATAGTGATCTCTGATCAGGACATAGCCGGGAAGGGATGACATGGCCCCTATGGTAGGTTCATAGTGATCTCTGATCAGGACATAGACAGGAAGGGATCACATGTCCCCTATAGTAGGTTCATAGTGATCTCTGATCAGGACATAGACCGGAAGGGATGACACGTCCCCTGTGGTAGGTTCATAGTGATCTCTGATCAGGACATAGCCGGGAAGGGATGACATGTCCCCTATGGTAGGTTCATAGTGATCTCTGATCAGGACATAGCCGGGAAGGGATCACATGTCCCCTATGGTAGGTTCATAGTGATCTCTGATCAGGACATAGCCGGGAAGGGATGACATGGCCCCTATGGTAGGTTCATAGTGATCTCTGATCAGGACATAGACCGGAAGGGATGACACGTCCCCTGTGGTAGGTTCATAGTGACCTCTGACCAGGACATAGCCGGGAAGGGATCACATGTCCCCTATGGGAGGTTCATAGTGATCTCTGATCAGGACATAGCCGGGAATGGATGACATGGCCCCTATGGTAGGTTCATAGTGATCTCTGATCAGGACATAGACAGGAAGGGATCACATGTCCCCTATAGTAGGTTCATAGTGATCTCTGATCAGGACATAGACCGGAAGGGATGACACGTCCCCTGTGGTAGGTTCATAGTGACCTCTGACCAGGACATAGCCAGAAGGGATCACATGTCCCCTATGGTAGGTTCATAGTGATCTCTGACCAGGACATAGCCAGGAAGGGATGACATGTCCCCTGTGGTAGGTTCATAGTGATCTCTGACCAGGACATAGCCAGGAAGGGATCACATGTCCCCTATGGTAGGTTCATAGTGATCTCTGACCAGGACATAGACCGGAAGGGATGACATGGCCCCTGTGGTAGGTTCATAGTGACCTCTGATCAGGACATAGACAGGAAGGGATCACATGTCCCCTATGGTAGGTTCATAGTGATCCCTGACCAGGACATAGCCAGGAAGGGATCACATGTCCCCTATGGTAGGTTCATAGTGATCTCTGACCAGGACATAGACAGGAAGGGATCACATGTCCCCTATGGTAGGTTCATAGTGATCTCTGACCAGGACATAGACAGGAAGGGATCACATGTCCCCTATGGTAGGTTCATAGTGATCTCTGATCAGGACATAGCCAGGAAGGGATCACATGTCCCCTATGGTAGGTTCATAGTGATCTCTGATCAGGACATAGACAGGAAGGGATCACATGTCCCCTATGGTAGGTTCATAGTGACCTCTGATCAGGACATAGCCGGAAGGGATGACATATCCCCTATGGTAGGTTCATAGTGATCTCTGACCAGGTCATAGCCGGGAAGGGATGACATGTCCCCTATAGTAGGTTCATAGTGACCTCTGACCAGGACATAGCCAGGAAGGGATGACATGTCCCCTATGGTAGGTTCATAGTGATCTCTGATCAGGACATAGCCGGGAAGGGATGACATGTCCCCTATGGTAGGTTCATAGTGACCTCTGATCAGGACATAGCCGGGAAGGGATGACATGTCCCCTATGGTAGGTTCATAGTGACCTCTGACCAGGACATAGCCGGGAAGGGGTGACATGTCCCCTATGGTAGGTTCATAGTGATCTCTGACCAGGACATAGCCAGGAAGGGATGACATGTCCCCTATGGTAGGTTCATAGTGATCTCTGACCAGGACATAGCCGGGAAGGGATCACATGTCCCCTGTGGTAGGTTCATAGTGATCTCTGACCAGGACATAGCCGGGAAGGGATCACATGTCCCCTGTGGTAGGTTCATAGTGATCTCTGACCAGGACATAGCCGGGAAGGGATCACATGTCCCCTATGGTAGGTTCATAGTGATCTCTGACCAGGACATAGCCAGGAAGGGATCACATGTCCCCTATGGTAGGTTCATAGTGATCTCTGACCAGGACATAGCCGGGAAGGGATGACATGTCCCCTATGGTAAGTTCATAGTGATCTCTGACCAGGACATAGCCAGGAAGGGATCACATGTCCCCTATGGTAGGTTCATAGTGATCTCTGACCAGGACATAGCCGGGAAGGGATGACATGTCCCCTATGGTAAGTTCATAGTGATCTCTGACCAGGACATAGCCGGGAAGGGATGACATGTCCCCTATGGTAGGTTCATAGTGATCTCTGATCAGGACATAGCCGGGAAGGGATGACATGTCCCCTATGGTAGGTTCATAGTGATCTCTGACCAGGACATAGCCGGGAAGGGATGACATGTCCCCTATGGTAGGTTCATAGTGATCTCTGACCAGGACATAGCCGGGAAGGGATGACATGTCCCCTATGGTAAGTTCATAGTGATCTCTGACCAGGACATAGCCGGGAAGGGATGACATGTCCCCTATGGTGGGTTCATAGTGATCTCTGATCAGGACATAGCCGGGAAGGGATGACATGTCCCCTATGGTGGGTTCATAGTGATCTCTGACCAGGACATAGCCGGGAAGGGATGACATGTCCCCTATGGTAGGTTCATAGTGATCTCTGACCAGGACATAGCCGGGAAGGGATGACATGTCCCCTATGGTAGGTTCATAGTGATCTCTGACCAGGACATAGCCGGGAAGGGATCACATGTCCCCTATGGTAAGTTCATAGTGATCTCTGACCAGGACATAGCCGGGAAGGGATCACATGTCCCCTATGGTAGGTTCATAGTGATCTCTGATCAGGACATAGCCGGGAAGGGATCACATGTCCCCTATGGTAGGTTCATAGTGATCTCTGACCAGGACATAGCCGGGAAGGGATGACATGTCCCCTATGGTAAGTTCATAGTGATCTCTGACCAGGACATAGCCGGGAAGGGATGACATGTCCCCTATGGTAGGTTCATAGTGATCTCTGATCAGGACATAGCCGGGAAGGGATGACATGTCCCCTATGGTAGGTTCATAGTGATCTCTGATCAGGACATAGCCGGGAAGGGATGACATGTCCCCTATGGTAGGTTCATAGTGATCTCTGACCAGGACATAGCCGGGAAGGGATGACATGTCCCCTATGGTAAGTTCATAGTGATCTCTGACCAGGACATAGCCGGGAAGGGATGACATGTCCCCTATGGTAGGTTCATAGTGATCTCTGACCAGGACATAGCCGGGAAGGGATGACATGTCCCCTATGGTAGGTTCATAGTGATCTCTGACCAGGACATAGCCGGGAAGGGATGACATGTCCCCTATGGTAAGTTCATAGTGATCTCTGACCAGGACATAGCCGGGAAGGGATGACATGTCCCCTATGGTAGGTTCATAGTGATCTCTGACCAGGACATAGCCGGGAAGGGATGACATGTCCCCTATGGTAGGTTCATAGTGATCTCTGACCAGGACATAGCCGGGAAGGGATGACATGTCCCCTATGGTAGGTTCATAGTGATCTCTGACCAGGACATAGCCGGGAAGGGATGACATGTCCCCTATGGTAGGTTCATAGTGATCTCTGACCAGGACATAGCCGGGAAGGGATGACATGTCCCCTATGGTAGGTTCATAGTGATCTCTGACCAGGACATAGCCGGGAAGGGATGACATGTCCCCTATGGTAGGTTCATAGTGATCTCTGACCAGGACATAGCCGGGAAGGGATGACATGTCCCCTATGGTAGGTTCATAGTGATCTCTGACCAGGACATAGCCGGGAAGGGATGACATGTCCCCTATGGTAAGTTCATAGTGATCTCTGACCAGGACATAGCCGGGAAGGGATGACATGTCCCCTGTGGTAGGTTCATAGTGATCTCTGATCAGGACATAGCCGGGAAGGGATGACATGTCCCCTGTGGTAGGTTCATAGTGATCTCTGATCAGGACATAGCCAGGAAGGGATGACATGTCCCCTATAGTAGGTTCATAGTGACCTCTGACCAGGACATAGCCAGGAAGGGATGACATGTCCCCTATGGTAGGTTCATAGTGATCTCTGACTAGGACATAGCCAGGAAGGGATGACATGTCCCCTATGGTAGGTTCATAGTGATCTCTGACCAGGACATAGACAGGAAGGGATCACATGTCCCCTATGGTAGGTTCATAGTGATCTCTGACCAGGACATAGCCGGGAAGGGATGACATGTCCCCTATGGTAGGTTCATAGTGATCTCTGACCAGGACATAGCCGGGAAGGGATGACATGTCCCCTATGGTAGGTTCATAGTGATCTCTGACTAGGACATAGCCAGGAAGGGATGACATGTCCCCTATGGTAGGTTCATAGTGATCTCTGACCAGGACATAGCCAGGAAGGGATGACATGTCCCCTATGGTAGGTTCATAGTGATCTCTGATCAGGACATAGCCGGGAAGGGATGACATGTCCCCTATGGTAGGTTCATAGTGATCTCTGACCAGGACATAGCCGGGAAGGGATGACATGTCCCCTATGGTAGGTTCATAGTGATCTCTGACCAGGACATAGCCGGGAAGGGATCACATGTCCCCTATGGTAAGTTCATAGTGATCTCTGACCAGGACATAGCCAGGAAGGGATCACATGTCCCCTATGGTAGGTTCATAGTGATCTCTGATCAGGACATAGCCAGGAAGGGATCACATGTCCCCTATGGTAGGTTCATAGTGATCTCTGACCAGGACATAGCCGGGAAGGGATGACATGTCCCCTATGGTAAGTTCATAGTGATCTCTGACCAGGACATAGCCGGGAAGGGATGACATGTCCCCTATGGTAGGTTCATAGTGATCTCTGATCAGGACATAGCCGGGAAGGGATGACATGTCCCCTATGGTAGGTTCATAGTGATCTCTGACCAGGACATAGCCGGGAAGGGATGACATGTCCCCTATGGTAGGTTCATAGTGATCTCTGACCAGGACATAGCCGGGAAGGGATGACATGTCCCCTATGGTAGGTTCATAGTGATCTCTGACCAGGACATAGCCGGGAAGGGATGACATGTCCCCTATGGTAGGTTCATAGTGATCTCTGACCAGGACATAGCCGGGAAGGGATGACATGTCCCCTATGGTAGGTTCATAGTGATCTCTGACCAGGACATAGCCGGGAAGGGATGACATGTCCCCTATGGTAGGTTCATAGTGATCTCTGACCAGGACATAGCCGGGAAGGGATGACATGTCCCCTATGGTAGGTTCATAGTGATCTCTGACCAGGACATAGCCGGGAAGGGATGACATGTCCCCTATGGTAAGTTCATAGTGATCTCTGACCAGGACATAGCCGGGAAGGGATGACATGTCCCCTGTGGTAGGTTCATAGTGATCTCTGATCAGGACATAGCCGGGAAGGGATGACATGTCCCCTGTGGTAGGTTCATAGTGATCTCTGATCAGGACATAGCCAGGAAGGGATGACATGTCCCCTATAGTAGGTTCATAGTGACCTCTGACCAGGACATAGCCAGGAAGGGATGACATGTCCCCTATGGTAGGTTCATAGTGATCTCTGACTAGGACATAGCCAGGAAGGGATGACATGTCCCCTATGGTAGGTTCATAGTGATCTCTGACCAGGACATAGACAGGAAGGGATCACATGTCCCCTATGGTAGGTTCATAGTGATCTCTGACCAGGACATAGCCGGGAAGGGATGACATGTCCCCTATGGTAGGTTCATAGTGATCTCTGACCAGGACATAGCCGGGAAGGGATGACATGTCCCCTATGGTAGGTTCATAGTGATCTCTGACTAGGACATAGCCAGGAAGGGATGACATGTCCCCTATGGTAGGTTCATAGTGATCTCTGACCAGGACATAGCCAGGAAGGGATGACATGTCCCCTATGGTAGGTTCATAGTGATCTCTGATCAGGACATAGCCGGGAAGGGATCACATGTCCCCTATGGTAGGTTCATAGTGACCTCTGATCAGGACATAGACAGGAAGGGATCACATGTCCCCTATGGTAGGTTCATAGTGATCTCTGACCAGGACATAGACAGGAAGGGATCACATGTCCCCTATGGTAGGTTCATAGTGATCTCTGACCAGGACATAGCCGGGAAGGGATCACATGTCCCCTATGGTAGGTTCATAGTGACCTCTGATCAGGACATAGACAGGAAGGGATCACATGTCCCCTATGGTAGGTTCATAGTGATCTCTGACCAGGACATAGCCGGGAAGGGATCACATGTCCCCTATGGTAGGTTCATAGTGACCTCTGATCAGGACATAGACAGGAAGGGATCACATGTCCCCTATGGTAGGTTCATAGTGATCTCTGACCAGGACATAGACAGGAAGGGATCACATGTCCCCTATGGTAGGTTCATAGTGATCTCTGACCAGGACATAGCCAGGAAGGGATGACATATCCCCTATGGTAGGTTCATAGTGATCTCTGATCAGGACATAGCCAGGAAGGGATCACATGTCCCCTATGGTAGGTTCATAGTGATCTCTGATCAGGACATAGACAGGAAGGGATCACATGTCCCCTATGGTAGGTTCATAGTGACCTCTGATCAGGACATAGCCGGGAAGGGATGACATATCCCCTATGGTAGGTTCATAGTGATCTCTGACCAGGTCATAGCCGGGAAGGGATCACATGTCCCCTATGGTAGGTTCATAGTGATCTCTGATCAGGACATAGCCGGGAAGGGATCACATGTCCCCTATGGTAGGTTCATAGTGATCTCTGACCAGGACATAGCCGGGAAGGGATCACATGTCCCCTGTGGTAGGTTCATAGTGATCTCTGACCAGGACATAGCCGGGAAGGGATCACATGTCCCCTATGGTAGGTTCATAGTGATCTCTGACCAGGACATAGCCGGGAAGGGATCACATGTCCCCTATGGTAGGTTCATAGTGATCTCTGACCAGGACATAGCCGGGAAGGGATCACATGTCCCCTGTGGTAGGTTCATAGTGATCTCTGACCAGGACATAGCCGGGAAGGGATCACATGGCCCCTATGGTAGGTTCATAGTGATCTCTGACCAGGACATAGCCAGGAAGGGATCACATGTCCCCTATGGTAGGTTCATAGTGATCTCTGACCAGGACATAGCCAGGAAGGGATCACATGTCCCCTATGGTAGGTTCATAGTGATCTCTGACCAGGACATAGCCAGAAGGGATCACATGTCCCCTATGGTAGGTTCATAGTGATCTCTGATCAGGACATAGCCGGGAAGGGATGACATATCCCCTATGGTAGGTTCATAGTGATCTCTGATCAGGACATAGCCGGGAAGGGATGACATGTCCCCTATGGTAGGTTCATAGTGATCTCTGATCAGCACATAGCCAGGAAGGGATGACATGTCCCCTATAGTAGGTTCATAGTGACCTCTGACCAGGACATAGCCAGAAGGGATCACATGTCCCCTATGGTAGGTTCATAGTGATCTCTGACCAGGTCATAGCCGGGAAGGGATGACATATCCCCTATGGTAGGTTCATAGTGATCTCTAATCAGGACATAGCCGGGAAGACATCACATGTCCCCTATGGTAGGTTCATAGTGATCTCTGACCAGGACATAGCCGGGAAGGGATGACATGTCCCCTATGGTAGGTTCATAGTGATCTCTGACCAGGACATAGCCGGGAAGGGATGACATGTCCCCTATGGTAGGTTCATAGTGACCTCTGACCAGGACATAGCCGGGAAGGGATGACATGTCCCCTATGGTAGGTTCATAGTGATCTCTGACCAGGACATAGCCGGGAAGGGATCACATGTCCCCTATGGTAGGTTCATAGTGATCTCTGATCAGGACATAGCCGGGAAGGGATCACATGTCCCCTGTGGTAGGTTCATAGTGATCTCTGACCAGGACATAGCCGGGAAGGGATCACATGTCCCCTATGGTAGGTTCATAGTGATCTCTGATCAGGACATAGCCGGGAAGGGATCACATGTCCCCTATGGTAGGTTCATAGTGATCTCTGACCAGGACATAGCCGGGAAGGGATCACATGTCCCCTATGGTAGGTTCATAGTGATCTCTGACCAGGACATAGCCGGGAAGGGATGACATGTCCCCTATGGTAGGTTCATAGTGATCTCTGACCAGGACATAGCCAGGAAGGGATGACATGTCCCCTATGGTAGGTTCATAGTGATCTCTGACCAGGACATAGCCGGGAAGGGATCACATGTCCCCTATGGTAGGTTCATAGTGATCTCTGATCAGGACATAGCCGGGAAGGGATCACATGTCCCCTGTGGTAGGTTCATAGTGATCTCTGACCAGGACATAGCCGGGAAGGGATCACATGTCCCCTATGGTAGGTTCATAGTGATCTCTGATCAGGACATAGCCGGGAAGGGATGACATGTCCCCTATGGTAGGTTCATAGTGATCTCTGACCAGGACATAGCCGGGAAGGGATGACATGTCCCCTATGGTAGGTTCATAGTGATCTCTGACCAGGACATAGCCAGGAAGGGATGACATGTCCCCTATGGTAGGTTCATAGTGATCTCTGACCAGGACATAGCCGGGAAGGGATGACATGTCCCCTATGGTAGGTTCATAGTGATCTCTGACCAGGACATAGCCAGAAGGGATCACATGTCCCCTATGGTAGGTTCATAGTGATCTCTGATCAGGACATAGCCGGGAAGGGATGACATGTCCCCTATAGTAGGTTCATAGTGACCTCTGACCAGAACATAGCCGGGAAGGGATGACATGTCCCCTATGGTAGGTTCATAGTGATCTCTGACCAGGACATAGCCGGGAAGGGATGACATGTCCCCTATAGTAGGTTCATAGTGACCTCTGACCAGGACATAGCCGGGAAGGGGTGACATGTCCCCTATGGTAGGTTCATAGTGACCTCTGATCAGGACATAGCCGGGAAGGGATCACATGTCCCCTATGGTAGGTTCATAGTGATCTCTGATCAGGACATAGCCGGGAAGGGATGACATGGCCCCTATGGTAGGTTCATAGTGATCTCTGATCAGGACATAGACAGGAAGGGATCACATGTCCCCTATAGTAGGTTCATAGTGATCTCTGATCAGGACATAGACCGGAAGGGATGACACGTCCCCTGTGGTAGGTTCATAGTGATCTCTGATCAGGACATAGCCGGGAAGGGATGACATGTCCCCTATGGTAGGTTCATAGTGATCTCTGATCAGGACATAGCCGGGAAGGGATCACATGTCCCCTATGGTAGGTTCATAGTGATCTCTGATCAGGACATAGCCGGGAAGGGATGACATGGCCCCTATGGTAGGTTCATAGTGATCTCTGATCAGGACATAGACCGGAAGGGATGACACGTCCCCTGTGGTAGGTTCATAGTGACCTCTGACCAGGACATAGCCGGGAAGGGATCACATGTCCCCTATGGTAGGTTCATAGTGATCTCTGATCAGGACATAGCCGGGAAGGGATGACATGGCCCCTATGGTAGGTTCATAGTGATCTCTGATCAGGACATAGACAGGAAGGGATCACATGTCCCCTATAGTAGGTTCATAGTGATCTCTGATCAGGACATAGACCGGAAGGGATGACACGTCCCCTGTGGTAGGTTCATAGTGACCTCTGACCAGGACATAGCCAGAAGGGATCACATGTCCCCTATGGTAGGTTCATAGTGATCTCTGACCAGGACATAGCCAGGAAGGGATGACATGTCCCCTGTGGTAGGTTCATAGTGATCTCTGACCAGGACATAGCCAGGAAGGGATCACATGTCCCCTATGGTAGGTTCATAGTGATCTCTGACCAGGACATAGACCGGAAGGGATGACATGGCCCCTGTGGTAGGTTCATAGTGACCTCTGATCAGGACATAGACAGGAAGGGATCACATGTCCCCTATGGTAGGTTCATAGTGATCCCTGACCAGGACATAGCCAGGAAGGGATCACATGTCCCCTATGGTAGGTTCATAGTGATCTCTGACCAGGACATAGACAGGAAGGGATCACATGTCCCCTATGGTAGGTTCATAGTGATCTCTGACCAGGACATAGACAGGAAGGGATCACATGTCCCCTATGGTAGGTTCATAGTGATCTCTGACCAGGACATAGCCAGGAAGGGATCACATGTCCCCTATGGTAGGTTCATAGTGATCTCTGATCAGGACATAGACAGGAAGGGATCACATGTCCCCTATGGTAGGTTCATAGTGACCTCTGATCAGGACATAGCCGGGAAGGGATGACATATCCCCTATGGTAGGTTCATAGTGATCTCTGACCAGGTCATAGCCGGGAAGGGATGACATGTCCCCTATAGTAGGTTCATAGTGACCTCTGACCAGGACATAGCCAGGAAGGGATGACATGTCCCCTATGGTAGGTTCATAGTGATCTCTGATCAGGACATAGCCAGGAAGGGATGACATGTCCCCTATGGTAGGTTCATAGTGACCTCTGACCAGGACATAGCCGGGAAGGGGTGACATGTCCCCTATGGTAGGTTCATAGTGATCTCTGACCAGGACATAGCCGGGAAGGGATCACATGTCCCCTATGGTAGGTTCATAGTGATCTCTGACCAGGACATAGACAGGAAGGGATCACATGTCCCCTATGGTAGGTTCATAGTGATCTCTGACCAGGACATAGACAGGAAGGGATCACATGTCCCCTATGGTAGGTTCATAGTGATCTCTGACCAGGACATAGCCAGGAAGGGATGACATGTCCCCTATGGTAGGTTCATAGTGATCTCTGACCAGGACATAGCCGGGAAGGGATCACATGTCCCCTATGGTAGGTTCATAGTGATCTCTGACCAGGTCATAGCCGGGAAGGGATGACATGTCCCCTATGGTAGGTTCATAGTGATCTCTGATCAGGACATAGCCGGGAAGGGATGACATGTCCCCTATAGTAGGTTCATAGTGACCTCTGACCAGGACATAGCCAGAAGGGATCACATGTCCCCTATGGTAGGTTCATAGTGATCTCTGATCAGGACATAGCCGGGAAGGGATCACATGTCCCCTATGGTAGGTTCATAGTGATCTCTAATCAGGACATAGCCGGGAAGACATCACATGTCCCCTATGGTAGGTTCATAGTGATCTCTGACCAGGACATAGCCGGGAAGGGATGACATGTCCCCTATAGTAGGTTCATAGTGACCTCTGACCAGGACATAGCCGGGAAGGGGTGACATGTCCCCTATGGTAGGTTCATAGTGACCTCTGACCAGGACATAGCCGGGAAGGGATCACATGTCCCCTATGGTAGGTTCATAGTGATCTCTGATCAGGACATAGCCGGGAAGGGATCACATGTCCCCTATGGTAGGTTCATAGTGATCTCTGATCAGGACATAGCCGGGAAGGGATCACATGTCCCCTATGGTAGGTTCATAGTGATCTCTGATCAGGACATAACCGGGAAGGGATCACATGTCCCCTATGGTAGGTTCATAGTGATCTCTGACCAGGACATAGCCAGGAAGGGATCACATGTCCCCTATGGTAGGTTCATAGTGATCTCTGACCAGGACATAGCCGGGAAGGGATGACATGTCCCCTATGGTAGGTTCATAGTGATTTCTGACCAGGACATAGCCAGGAAGGGATCACATGTCCCCTATGGTAGGTTCATAGTGATCTCTGACCAGGACATAGCCAGGAAGGGATGACATGTCCCCTATGGTAGGTTCATAGTGATCTCTGATCAGGACATAGCCGGGAAGGGATGACATGTCCCCTATAGTAGGTTCATAGTGACCTCTGACCAGGACATAGCCGGGAAGGGATGACATGTCCCCTATAGTAGGTTCATAGTGACCTCTGACCAGGACATAGCCGGGAAGGGATCACATGTCCCCTATGGTAGGTTCATAGTGATCTCTGATCAGGACATAGCCAGGAAGGGATCACATGTCCCCTATGGTAGGTTCATAGTGATCTCTGACCAGGACATAGCCGGGAAGGGATGACATGTCCCCTATGGTAAGTTCATAGTGATCTCTGACCAGGACATAGCCGGGAAGGGATGACATGTCCCCTATGGTAGGTTCATAGTGATCTCTGATCAGGACATAGCCGGGAAGGGATGACATGTCCCCTATGGTAGGTTCATAGTGATCTCTGATCAGGACATAGCCGGGAAGGGATGACATGTCCCCTATGGTAGGTTCATAGTGATCTCTGACCAGGACATAGCCGGGAAGGGATGACATGTCCCCTATGGTAGGTTCATAGTGATCTCTGACCAGGACATAGCCGGGAAGGGATGACATGTCCCCTATGGTAAGTTCATAGTGATCTCTGACCAGGACATAGCCGGGAAGGGATGACATGTCCCCTATGGTAGGTTCATAGTGATCTCTGACCAGGACATAGCCGGGAAGGGATGACATGTCCCCTATGGTAGGTTCATAGTGATCTCTGACCAGGACATAGCCGGGAAGGGATGACATGTCCCCTATGGTAAGTTCATAGTGATCTCTGACCAGGACATAGCCGGGAAGGGATGACATGTCCCCTATGGTAGGTTCATAGTGATCTCTGACCAGGACATAGACAGGAAGGGATCACATGTCCCCTATGGTAGGTTCATAGTGATCTCTGACCAGGACATAGCCGGGAAGGGATGACATGTCCCCTATGGTAGGTTCATAGTGATCTCTGACCAGGACATAGCCGGGAAGGGATGACATGTCCCCTGTGGTAGGTTCATAGTGATCTCTGACCAGGACATAGCCGGGAAGGGATGACATGTCCCCTATGGTAAGTTCATAGTGATCTCTGACCAGGACATAGCCGGGAAGGGATGACATGTCCCCTGTGGTAGGTTCATAGTGATCTCTGATCAGGACATAGCCGGGAAGGGATGACATGTCCCCTATAGTAGGTTCATAGTGACCTCTGACCAGGACATAGCCAGAAGGGATCACATGTCCCCTATGGTAGGTTCATAGTGATCTCTGACTAGGACATAGCCAGGAAGGGATGACATGTCCCCTATGGTAGGTTCATAGTGATCTCTGACCAGGACATAGACAGGAAGGGATCACATGTCCCCTATGGTAGGTTCATAGTGATCTCTGACCAGGACATAGCCGGGAAGGGATGACATGTCCCCTATGGTAGGTTCATAGTGATCTCTGACCAGGACATATCCGGGAAGGGATGACATGTCCCCTATGGTAGGTTCATAGTGATCTCTGACTAGGACATAGCCAGGAAGGGATGACATGTCCCCTATGGTAGGTTCATAGTGATCTCTGACCAGGACATAGCCAGGAAGGGATGACATGTCCCCTATGGTAGGTTCATAGTGATCTCTGATCAGGACATAGCCGGGAAGGGATCACATGTCCCCTATGGTAGGTTCATAGTGACCTCTGATCAGGACATAGACAGGAAGGGATCACATGTCCCCTATGGTAGGTTCATAGTGATCTCTGACCAGGACATAGACAGGAAGGGATCACATGTCCCCTATGGTAGGTTCATAGTGATCTCTGACCAGGACATAGCCGGGAAGGGATCACATGTCCCCTATGGTAGGTTCATAGTGACCTCTGATCAGGACATAGACAGGAAGGGATCACATGTCCCCTATGGTAGGTTCATAGTGATCTCTGACCAGGACATAGCCGGGAAGGGATCACATGTCCCCTATGGTAGGTTCATAGTGACCTCTGATCAGGACATAGACAGGAAGGGATCACATGTCCCCTATGGTAGGTTCATAGTGATCTCTGACCAGGACATAGACAGGAAGGGATCACATGTCCCCTATGGTAGGTTCATAGTGATCTCTGACCAGGACATAGCCAGGAAGGGATGACATATCCCCTATGGTAGGTTCATAGTGATCTCTGATCAGGACATAGCCAGGAAGGGATCACATGTCCCCTATGGTAGGTTCATAGTGATCTCTGATCAGGACATAGCCGGGAAGGGATGACATATCCCCTGTGGTAGGTTCATAGTGATCTCTGACCAGGACATAGCCGGGAAGGGATCACATGTCCCCTGTGGTAGGTTCATAGTGATCTCTGACCAGGACATAGCCGGGAAGGGATCACATGTCCCCTATGGTAGGTTCATAGTGATCTCTGACCAGGACATAGCCGGGAAAGGATCACATGTCCCCTATGGTAGGTTCATAGTGATCTCTGACCAGGACATAGCCAGGAAGGGATCACATGTCCCCTGTGGTAGGTTCATAGTGATCTCTGACCAGGACATAGCCGGGAAGGGATCACATGGCCCCTATGGTAGGTTCATAGTGATCTCTGACCAGGACATAGCCGGGAAGGGATCACATGTCCCCTATGGTAGGTTCATAGTGATCTCTGACCAGGACATAGCCAGGAAGGGATCACATGTCCCCTATGGTAGGTTCATAGTGATCTCTGACCAGGACATAGCCAGAAGGGATCACATGTCCCCTATGGTAGGTTCATAGTGATCTCTGATCAGGACATAGCCGGGAAGGGATGACATATCCCCTATGGTAGGTTCATAGTGATCTCTGATCAGCACATAGCCAGGAAGGGATGACATGTCCCCTATAGTAGGTTCATAGTGACCTCTGACCAGGACATAGCCAGAAGGGATCACATGTCCCCTATGGTAGGTTCATAGTGATCTCTGACCAGGTCATAGCCGGGAAGGGATGACATGTCCCCTATGGTAGGTTCATAGTGATCTCTGACCAGGACATAGCCGGGAAGGGATGACATGTCCCCTATGGTAGGTTCATAGTGACCTCTGACCAGGACATAGCCGGGAAGGGGTGACATGTCCCCTATGGTAGGTTCATAGTGACCTCTGACCAGGACATAGCCGGGAAGGGATGACATGTCCCCTATGGTAGGTTCATAGTGATCTCTGATCAGGACATAGCCGGGAAGGGATCACATGTCCCCTATGGTAGGTTCATAGTGATCTCTGACCAGGACATAGCCGGGAAGGGATGACATGTCCCCTATGGTAGGTTCATAGTGATCTCTGACCAGGACATAGCCAGGAAGGGATGACATGTCCCCTATGGTAGGTTCATAGTGATCTCTGACCAGGACATAGCCGGGAAGGGATGACATGTCCCCTGTGGTAGGTTCATAGTGATCTCTGATCAGGACATAGCCGGGAAGGGATCACATGTCCCCTATGGTAGGTTCATAGTGATCTCTGATCAGGACATAGCCGGGAAGGGATCACATGTCCCCTGTGGTAGGTTCATAGTGATCTCTGACCAGGACATAGCCGGGAAGGGATCACATATCCCCTATGGTAGGTTCATAGTGATCTCTGATCAGGACATAGCCAGGAAGGGATCACATGTCCCCTATGGTAGGTTCATAGTGATCTCTGACCAGGACATAGCCGGGAAGGGATCACATGTCCCCTATGGTAGGTTCATACTGATCTCTGACCAGGACATAGCCAGGAAGGGATGACATGTCCCCTATGGTAGGTTCATAGTGATCTCTGACCAGGACATAGCCGGGAAGGGATGACATGTCCCCTATGGTAGGTTCATAGTGATCTCTGACCAGGACATAGCCAGAAGGGATCACATGTCCCCTATGGTAGGTTCATAGTGATCTCTGATCAGGACATAGCCGGGAAGGGATGACATGTCCCCTATAGTAGGTTCATAGTGACCTCTGACCAGAACATAGCCGGGAAGGGATGACATGTCCCCTATGGTAGGTTCATAGTGATCTCTGACCAGGACATAGCCGGGAAGGGATGACATGTCCCCTATAGTAGGTTCATAGTGACCTCTGACCAGGACATAGCCGGGAAGGGGTGACATGTCCCCTATGGTAGGTTCATAGTGACCTCTGATCAGGACATAGCCGGGAAGGGATCACATGTCCCCTATGGTAGGTTCATAGTGATCTCTGACCAGGACATAGCCGGGAAGGGATGACATGTCCCCTATGGTAGGTTCATAGTGATCTCTGACCAGGACATAGCCGGGAAGGGATGACATGTCCCCTATGGTAGGTTCATAGTGATCTCTGACCAGGACATAGCCGGGAAGGGATCACATGTCCCCTATGGTAGGTACATAGTGATCTCTGATCAGGACATAGCCGGGAAGGGATCACATGTCCCCTGTGGTAGGTTCATAGTGATCTCTGACCAGGACATAGCCGGGAAGGGATCACATGTCCCCTATGGTAGGTTCATAGTGATCTCTGATCAGGACATAGCCAGGAAGGGATCACATGTCCCCTATGGTAGGTTCATAGTGACCTCTGACCAGAACATAGCCGGGAAGGGATGACATGTCCCCTATGGTAGGTTCATAGTGATCTCTGACCAGGACATAGCCAGAAGGGATCACATGTCCCCTATGGTAGGTTCATAGTGATCTCTGATCAGGACATAGCCGGGAAGGGATGACATGTCCCCTATAGTAGGTTCATAGTGACCTCTGACCAGAACATAGCCGGGAAGGGATGACATGTCCCCTATGGTAGGTTCATAGTGATCTCTGACCAGGACATAGCCGGGAAGGGATGACATGTCCCCTATAGTAGGTTCATAGTGACCTCTGACCAGGACATAGCCGGGAAGGGGTGACATGTCCCCTATGGTAGGTTCATAGTGACCTCTGATCAGGACATAGCCGGGAAGGGATCACATGTCCCCTATGGTAGGTTCATAGTGATCTCTGATCAGGACATAGCCGGGAAAGGATGACATGTCCCCTATGGTAGGTTCATAGTGATCTCTGACCAGGACATAGCCGGGAAGGGATGACATGTCCCCTGTGGTAGGTTCATAGTGATCTCTGATCAGGACATAGCCGGGAAGGGATCACATGTCCCCTATGGTAGGTTCATAGTGATCTCTGATCAGGACATAGCCGGGAAGGGATCACATGTCCCCTGTGGTAGGTTCATAGTGATCTCTGACCAGGACATAGCCGGGAAGGGATCACATGTCCCCTGTGGTAGGTTCATAGTGATCTCTGACCAGGACATAGCCGGGAAGGGATCACATGTCCCCTATGGTAGGTTCATAGTGATCTCTGACCAGGACATAGCCAGGAAGGGATCACATGTCCCCTATGGTAGGTTCATAGTGATCTCTGACCAGGACATAGCCAGGAAGGGATGACATGTCCCCTATGGTAGGTTCATAGTGATCTCTGATCAGGACATAGCCGGGAAGGGATGACATGTCCCCTATAGTAGGTTCATAGTGACCTCTGACCAGGACATAGCCGGGAAGGGATGACATGTCCCCTATAGTAGGTTCATAGTGACCTCTGACCAGGACATAGCCGGGAAGGGATCACATGTCCCCTATGGTAGGTTCATAGTGATCTCTGATCAGGACATAGCCAGGAAGGGATCACATGTCCCCTATGGTAGGTTCATAGTGATCTCTGACCAGGACATAGCCGGGAAGGGATGACATGTCCCCTATGGTAAGTTCATAGTGATCTCTGACCAGGACATAGCCGGGAAGGGATGACATGTCCCCTATGGTAGGTTCATAGTGATCTCTGATCAGGACATAGCCGGGAAGGGATGACATGTCCCCTATGGTAGGTTCATAGTGATCTCTGATCAGGACATAGCCGGGAAGGGATGACATGTCCCCTATGGTAGGTTCATAGTGATCTCTGACCAGGACATAGCCGGGAAGGGATGACATGTCCCCTATGGTAAGTTCATAGTGATCTCTGACCAGGACATAGCCGGGAAGGGATGACATGTCCCCTATGGTAGGTTCATAGTGATCTCTGACCAGGACATAGACAGGAAGGGATCACATGTCCCCTATGGTAGGTTCATAGTGATCTCTGACCAGGACATAGCCGGGAAGGGATCACATGTCCCCTATGGTAGGTTCATAGTGATCTCTGACCAGGACATAGACAGGAAGGGATCACATGTCCCCTATGGTAGGTTCATAGTGATCTCTGACCAGGACATAGCCGGGAAGGGATGACATGTCCCCTATGGTAGGCTCATAGTGATCTCTGACCAGGACATAGCCGGGAAGGGATGACATGTCCCCTGTGGTAGGTTCATAGTGATCTCTGACCAGGACATAGCCGGGAAGGGATGACATGTCCCCTATGGTAAGTTCATAGTGATCTCTGACCAGGACATAGCCGGGAAGGGATGACATGTCCCCTGTGGTAGGTTCATAGTGATCTCTGATCAGGACATAGCCGGGAAGGGATGACATGTCCCCTGTGGTAGGTTCATAGTGATCTCTGATCAGGACATAGCCGGGAAGGGATGACATGTCCCCTATGGTAGGTTCATAGTGACCTCTGACCAGGACATAGCCAGAAGGGATCACATGTCCCCTATGGTAGGTTCATAGTGATCTCTGACTAGGACATAGCCAGGAAGGGATGACATGTCCCCTATGGTAGGTTCATAGTGATCTCTGACCAGGACATAGACAGGAAGGGATCACATGTCCCCTATGGTAGGTTCATAGTGATCTCTGACCAGGACATAGCCGGGAAGGGATGACATGTCCCCTATGGTAGGTTCATAGTGATCTCTGACCAGGACATATCCGGGAAGGGATGACATGTCCCCTATGGTAGGTTCATAGTGATCTCTGACTAGGACATAGCCAGGAAGGGATGACATGTCCCCTATGGTAGGTTCATAGTGATCTCTGACCAGGACATAGCCAGGAAGGGATGACATGTCCCCTATGGTAGGTTCATAGTGATCTCTGATCAGGACATAGCCGGGAAGGGATCACATGTCCCCTATGGTAGGTTCATAGTGACCTCTGATCAGGACATAGACAGGAAGGGATCACATGTCCCCTATGGTAGGTTCATAGTGATCTCTGACCAGGACATAGACAGGAAGGGATCACATGTCCCCTATGGTAGGTTCATAGTGATCTCTGACCAGGACATAGCCGGGAAGGGATCACATGTCCCCTATGGTAGGTTCATAGTGACCTCTGATCAGGACATAGACAGGAAGGGATCACATGTCCCCTATGGTAGGTTCATAGTGACCTCTGATCAGGACATAGACAGGAAGGGATCACATGTCCCCTATGGTAGGTTCATAGTGATCTCTGACCAGGACATAGCCGGGAAGGGATCACATGTCCCCTATGGTAGGTTCATAGTGACCTCTGATCAGGACATAGACAGGAAGGGATCACATGTCCCCTATGGTAGGTTCATAGTGATCTCTGACCAGGACATAGACAGGAAGGGATCACATGTCCCCTATGGTAGGTTCATAGTGATCTCTGACCAGGACATAGCCAGGAAGGGATCACATGTCCCCTATGGTAGGTTCATAGTGATCTCTGATCAGGACATAGACAGGAAGGGATCACATGTCCCCTATGGTAGGTTCATAGTGACCTCTGATCAGGACATAGCCGGGAAGGGATGACATATCCCCTATGGTAGGTTCATAGTGATCTCTGACCAGGTCATAGCCGGGAAGGGATCACATGTCCCCTATGGTAGGTTCATAGTGATCTCTGATCAGGACATAGCCGGGAAGGGATGACATGTCCCCTATGGTAGGTTCATAGTGACCTCTGACCAGGACATAGCCGGGAAGGGATCACATGTCCCCTGTGGTAGGTTCATAGTGATCTCTGACCAGGACATAGCCGGGAAGGGATCACATGTCCCCTATGGTAGGTTCATAGTGATCTCTGACCAGGACATAGCCGGGAAGGGATCACATGTCCCCTGTGGTAGGTTCATAGTGATCTCTGACCAGGACATAGCCGGGAAGGGATCACATGTCCCCTATGGTAGGTTCATAGTGATCTCTGACCAGGACATAGCCGGGAAGGGATCACATGTCCCCTATGGTAGGTTCATAGTGATCTCTGACCAGGACATAGCCGGGAAGGGATCACATGTCCCCTGTGGTAGGTTCATAGTGATCTCTGACCAGGACATAGCCGGGAAGGGATCACATGGCCCCTGTGGTAGGTTCATAGTGATCTCTGACCAGGACATAGCCGGGAAGGGATCACATGTCCCCTATGGTAGGTTCATAGTGATCTCTGACCAGGACATAGCCAGGAAGGGATCACATGTCCCCTATGGTAGGTTCATAGTGATCTCTGACCAGGACATAGCCAGAAGGGATCACATGTCCCCTATGGTAGGTTCATAGTGATCTCTGATCAGCACATAGCCAGGAAGGGATGACATGTCCCCTATGGTAGGTTCATAGTGACCTCTGACCAGGACATAGCCAGAAGGGATCACATGTCCCCTATGGTAGGTTCATAGTGATCTCTAATCAGGACATAGCCGGGAAGACATCACATGTCCCCTATGGTAGGTTCATAGTGATCTCTGACCAGGACATAGCCGGGAAGGGATGACATGTCCCCTATGGTAGGTTCATAGTGACCTCTGACCAGGACATAGCCGGGAAGGGGTGACATGTCCCCTATGGTAGGTTCATAGTGACCTCTGACCAGGACATAGCCGGGAAGGGATGACATGTCCCCTATGGTAGGTTCATAGTGATCTCTGATCAGGACATAGCCGGGAAGGGATCACATGTCCCCTATGGTAGGTTCATAGTGATCTCTGACCAGGACATAGCCAGGAAGGGATGACATGTCCCCTATGGTAGGTTCATAGTGATCTCTGACCAGGACATAGCCAGGAAGGGATGACATGTCCCCTATGGTAGGTTCATAGTGATCTCTGACCAGGACATAGCCAGGAAGGGATGACATGTCCCCTATGGTAGGTTCATAGTGATCTCTGACCAGGACATAGCCGGGAAGGGATGACATGTCCCCTATGGTAGGTTCATAGTGATCTCTGACCAGGACATAGCCGGGAAGGGATGACATGTCCCCTGTGGTAGGTTCATAGTGATCTCTGATCAGGACATAGCCGGGAAGGGATCACATGTCCCCTATGGTAGGTTCATAGTGATCTCTGATCAGGACATAGCCGGGAAGGGATCACATGTCCCCTGTGGTAGGTTCATAGTGATCTCTGACCAGGACATAGCCGGGAAGGGATCACATGTCCCCTGTGGTAGGTTCATAGTGATCTCTGATCAGGACATAGCCGGGAAGGGATCACATGTCCCCTATGGTAGGTTCATAGTGATCTCTGACCAGGACATAGCCGGGAAGGGATCACATGTCCCCTATGGTAGGTTCATAGTGATCTCTGACCAGGACATAGCCAGGAAGGGATGACATGTCCCCTATGGTAGGTTCATAGTGATCTCTGACCAGGACATAGCCGGGAAGGGATGACATGTCCCCTATGGTAGGTTCATAGTGATCTCTGACCAGGACATAGCCAGAAGGGATCACATGTCCCCTATGGTAGGTTCATAGTGATCTCTGATCAGGACATAGCCGGGAAGGGATGACATGTCCCCTATAGTAGGTTCATAGTGACCTCTGACCAGAACATAGCCGGGAAGGGATGACATGTCCCCTATGGTAGGTTCATAGTGACCTCTGATCAGGACATAGCCGGGAAGGGATCACATGTCCCCTATGGTAGGTTCATAGTGATCTCTGATCAGGACATAGCCGGGAAGGGATGACATGGCCCCTATGGTAGGTTCATAGTGATCTCTGATCAGGACATAGACAGGAAGGGATCACATGTCCCCTATAGTAGGTTCATAGTGACCTCTGATCAGGACATAGCCGGGAAGGGATCACATGTCCCCTATGGTAGGTTCATAGTGATCTCTGACCAGGACATAGCCAGGAAGGGATGACATGTCCCCTGTGGTAGGTTCATAGTGATCTCTGACCAGGACATAGCCAGGAAGGGATGACATGTCCCCTGTGGTAGGTTCATAGTGATCTCTGACCAGGACATAGCCAGGAAGGGATCACATGTCCCCTATGGTAGGTTCATAGTGACCTCTGATCAGGACATAGCCAGGAAGGGATCACATGTCCCCTATGGTAGGTTCATAGTGATCTCTGACCAGGACATAGACCGGAAGGGATGACCTGGCCCCTGTGGTAGGTTCATAGTGACCTCTGATCAGGACATAGACAGGAAGGGATCACATGTCCCCTATGGTAGGTTCATAGTGATCCCTGACCAGGACATAGCCAGGAAGGGATCACATGTCCCCTATGGTAGGTTCATAGTGATCTCTGACCAGGACATAGACAGGAAGGGATCACATGTCCCCTATGGTAGGTTCATAGTGATCCCTGACCAGGACATAGCCAGGAAGGGATCACATGTCCCCTATGGTAGGTTCATAGTGATCTCTGACCAGGACATAGACAGGAAGGGATCACATGTCCCCTATGGTAGGTTCATAGTGATCTCTGACCAGGACATAGACAGGAAGGGATCACATGTCCCCTATGGTAGGTTCATAGTGATCTCTGACGTGGACATAGCCAGGAAGGGATCACATGTCCCCTATGGTAGGTTCATAGTGATCTCTGATCAGGACATAGACAGGAAGGGATCACATGTCCCCTATGGTAGGTTCATAGTGACCTCTGATCAGGACATAGCCGGGAAGGGATGACATATCCCCTATGGTAGGTTCATAGTGATCTCTGACCAGGTCATAGCCGGGAAGGGATGACATGTCCCCTATAGTAGGTTCATAGTGACCTCTGACCAGGACATAGCCGGGAAGGGATGACATGTCCCCTATGGTAGGTTCATAGTGATCTCTGATCAGGACATAGCCAGGAAGGGATGACATGTCCCCTATGGTAGGTTCATAGTGACCTCTGATCAGGACATAGCCGGGAAGGGATGACATGTCCCCTATGGTAGGTTCATAGTGACCTCTGACCAGGACATAGCCAGGAAGGGATGACATGTCCCCTATGGTAGGTTCATAGTGATCTCTGACCAGGACATAGCCAGGAAGGGATGACATGTCCCCTATGGTAGGTTCATAGTGATCTCTGACCAGGACATAGCCGGGAAGGGATCACATGTCCCCTGTGGTAGGTTCATAGTGATCTCTGACCAGGACATAGCCGGGAAGGGATCACATGTCCCCTATGGTAGGTTCATAGTGATCTCTGACAAGGACATAGCCGGGAAGGGATGACATATCCCCTGTGGTAGGTTCATAGTGATCTCTGACCAGGACATAGCCAGGAAGGGATCACATGTCCCCTATGGTAGGTTCATAGTGATCTCTGACCAGGACATAGCCAGGAAGGGATCACATGTCCCCTATGGTAGGTTCATAGTGATCTCTGACCAGGACATAGCCAGAAGGGATCACATGTCCCCTATGGTAGGTTCATAGTGATCTCTGACCAGGTCATAGCCGGGAAGGGATGACATGTCCCCTATAGTAGGTTCATAGTGACCTCTGACCAGGACATAGCCAGAAGGGATCACATGTCCCCTATGGTAGGTTCATAGTGATCTCTGATCAGGACATAGCCGGGAAGGGATCACATGTCCCCTATGGTAGGTTCATAGTGATCTCTGATCAGGACATAGCCGGGAAGGGATGACATGTCCCCTATAGTAGGTTCATAGTGACCTCTGACCAGGACATAGCCAGAAGGGATCACATGTCCCCTATGGTAGGTTCATAGTGATCTCTGATCAGGACATAGCCGGGAAGGGATCACATGTCCCCTATGGTAGGTTCATAGTGATCTCTGACCAGGACATAGCCGGGAAGGGATGACATGTCCCCTATAGTAGGTTCATAGTGACCTCTGACCAGGACATAGCCGGGAAGGGATGACATGTCCCCTATAGTAGGTTCATAGTGACCTCTGACCAGGACATAGCCGGGAAGGGGTGACATGTCCCCTATGGTAGGTTCATAGTGACCTCTGACCAGGACATAGCCAGGAAGGGATCACATGTCCCCTATGGTAGGTTCATAGTGATCTCTGATCAGGACATAGCCGGGAAGGGATCACATGTCCCCTATGGTAGGTTCATAGTGATCTCTGATCAGGACATAGCCGGGAAGGGATCACATGTCCCCTATGGTAGGTTCATAGTGATCTCTGACCAGGACATAACCGGGAAGGGATCACATGTCCCCTATGGTAGGTTCATAGTGATCTCTGACCAGGACATAGCCGGGAAGGGATGACATGTCCCCTATGGTAGGTTCATAGTGATCTCTGATCAGGACATAGCCGGGAAGGGATGACATGTCCCCTATGGTAGGTTCATAGTGACCTCTGACCAGGACATAGCCGGGAAGGGATGACATGTCCCTTATAGTAGGTTCATAGTGACCTCTGACCAGGACATAGCCGGGAAGGGGTGACATGTCCCCTATGGTAGGTTCATAGTGACCTCTGATCAGGACATAGACAGGAAGGGATCACATGTCCCCTATGGTAGGTTCATAGTGATCTCTGATCAGGACATAGCCGGGAAGGGATCACATGTCCCCTATGGTAGGTTCATAGTGATCTCTGATCAGGACATAGACAGGAAGGGATCACATGTCCCCTATGGTAGGTTCATAGTGATCTCTGATCAGGACATAGCCGGGAAGGGATGACATGTCCCCTATGGTAGGTTCATAGTGATCTCTGATCAGGACATAGACAGGAAGGGATCACATGTCCCCTATGGTAGGTTCATAGTGATCTCTGGGGAAAAAATGCAGCGCTAAGAAGTAATAGGAAGTTAGAGTGTAGTGAAACAATTAAGTAAGAGATGCTGTACTGAACAGTAAAGCATATGTGCAAAAACCATAAGTGAAGTGAAATGATCCATTACAGTATAAAGTGTCCACATATGGTAAATGGATGATTCCAAACTCAAATTAATAAGAGGAACTGGTATGGACCAAAAAATGATGTGAGACTGGAAATAAAAGTCAATGGTGCACGGTGTGGATCTGTGACTGTGAGTCAACAACGGGGTACAGGACTTCCGTAGCTGTAAACCAACATCTCGATATGGGGCATCAGAATGAAAACATCAGGAAGTAAGATAAGATGGGTACTCTTACCAGATGACGTGGACTCCACTGTCATATGACATGGAGTCAATGGTGCATAGAGCCAAACCTAGGCTGGAAAACGATATCCGGAACGGTGGAACCTCTGTCTCACTTCTCGACCTCTCTGGTGGGGTGAAGAAACATCAGGAAGGGCCGCCAACTGGATATCAGCCAATAGACCTCAAGGATGTGTTCCAAGGAGAAGCCGGGGACAGATTTGATCCAGACCCCGTGATGGAAGTAGGGCTACTGGAAGGCAGTTTCTTGCATCGGGGTAATATGCAAATAAAAAATAAAAAGCTTCTGCATAGTGCAGGTAAACCAGGGATTTTTATTTCTAAAAATACCATACAAAAAATAGATAAAAGTGATCACAATTGAAATAAAATCTAAGCAGTGTAAGGAAGGGGAGATCGCCCGACGCGTTTCGACCAAGAGGGTCTTCAACAGGGGCATGTTGGGGCAAGAGCCCTACTTCCATCACGGGGTCTGGATCAAATCTGTCCCCGGCTTCTCCTTGGAACACATCCTTGAGGTCTATTGGCTGATATCCAGTTGGCGGCCCTTCCTGATGTTTCTTCACCCCACCAGAGAGGTCGAGAAGTGAGACAGAGGTTCCACCGTTCCGGATATCGTTTTCCAGCCTAGGTTTGGCTCTATGCACCATTGACTCCATGTCATATGACAGTGGAGTCCACGTCATCTGGTAAGAGTACCCATCTTATCTTACTTCCTGATGTTTTCATTCTGATGCCCCATATCGAGATGTTGGTTTACAGCTACGGAAGTTCTGTACCCCGTTGTTGACTCACAGTCACAGATCCACACCGTGCACCATTGACTTTAATTTCCAGTCTCACATCATTTTTTGGTCCATACCAGTTCCTCTTATTAATTTGAGTTTGGAATCATCCATTTACCATATGTGGACACTTTATACTGTGTTTGATCATTTCACTTCACTTATGGTTTTTGCACATATGCTTTACTGTTCAGTACAGCATCTCTTACTTAATTGTTTCACTACACCCTAACTTCCTATTACTTCTTAGCGCTGCATTTTTTCCCAGTTACCAGTTATTGTTTGTCACAATGTATGCAGCTGCTGGCTCACATATATTTTATTTTTGCTATTAGAGCGCAGTGTTTTCATATTCTCTTGTATCATAGTGACATCTGACCAGGACATAGCCAGGAAGGGATCACTGTCATATATATATATATCACTATATATTATATACACTGTATATACCCAGATATAGAGGTGTGACATGTGTACTCTCTGTATATACTATATATACACTGTCCTATATATATCTCTATATACTATATCCCCTGTTATATTTCTGCTGGGGGGGGTATTGATGTAATATTCATGTTGGGGGGTATGGGTGTAATATTCATGTTGGGGGGGATGGGTGTAATATTCATGTTGGGGGGGGGGGTATGGGTCTAATATTCATGTTGGGGGAGGGGGTATGGGTGTAATATTCATGTTGGGGGGGTATGGGTGTAATATTCATGTTGGGGGGGTATGGGTGTAATATTTATGTTGGGGGGGTATGGGTGTAATATTCATGTTGGGGGGGTATGGGTGTAATATTCATGTTGGGGGGGATGGGTGTAATATTCATGTTGGGGGGGATGGGTGTAATATTCATGTTGGGGGGGGGGGTATGGGTCTAATATTCATGTTGGGGGAGGGGGTATGGGTGTAATATTCATGTTGGGGGGGTATGGGTGTAATATTCATGTTGGGGGGGTATGGGTGTAATATTTATGTTGGGGGGGTATGGGTGTAATATTCATGTTGGGGGGGTATGGGTGTAATATTCATGTTGGGGGGGATGGGTGTAATATTTATGTTGGGGGGGGGGGTCTGGGTGTAATATTCATGTTGGGGGGGGGTATGGGTGTAATATTCATGTTGGGGGGAGTATGGGTGTAATATTCATGTTGGGGGGGGGGGGGGTATGGGTGTAATATTCATGTTGGGGGGGGTATGGGTGTAATATTTATGTTGGGGGGGTATGGGTGTAATATTCATGTTGGGAGGTATGGGTGTAATATTCATGTTGGGGGGAGTATGGGTGTAATATTCATGTTGGGAGGTATGGGTGTAATATTCATGTTGGGGGGAGTATGGGTGTAATATTCATGTTGGGGGGGTATGGGTGTAATATTCATGTTGGGGGGGTATGGGTGTAATATTTATGTTGGGGGGGTATGGGTGTAATATTTATGTTTGGGGGTATGGGTGTAATATTCATGTTGGGGGGGTATGGGTGTAATATTCATGTTGGGGGGGGGTATGGGTGTAATATTTATGTTGGGGGGGGGTTATGGGTGTAATATTCATGTTGGGGGGGATGGGTGTAATATTCATGTTGGGGGGGTATGGGTGTAATATTCATGTTGGGGGGGGGGGGTATGGGCGTAATATTCATGTTGGGGGGGTATGGGGGTAATATTCATGTTGGGGGGGTATGGGTGTAATATTCATGTTGGGGGGGATGGGTGTAATATTTATGTTGGGGGGGGGGGGGGGGTCTGGGTGTAATATTCATGTTGGGGGGGAAGTATGGGTTTAATATTCATGTTGGGGGGGGGATGGGTATAATATTCATGTTGGGGGGGTATGGGTGTAATATTCATGTTGGGGGGGGGATGGGTGTAATATTCATGTTGGGGGGGGGATGGGTGTAATATTCATGTTGGGGGGGTATGGGTGTAATATTCATGTTGGGGGGGGGTATGGGTGCAATATTCATGTTGGGGGGGGTATGGGTGTAATATTCATGTTGGGGGGAGTATGGGTGTAATATTCATGTTGGGGGGGTATGGGTGTAATATTTATGTTGGGGGGGTATGGGTGTAATATTTATGTTGGGGGGGGGGGTTATGGGTGTAATATTTATGTTGGGGGGGTATGGGTGTAATATTCATGTTGGGGGGGTATGGGTGTAATATTCATGTTGGGGGGGTATGGGTGTAATATTCATGTTGGGGGGGTATGGGTGTAATATTTATGTTGGGGGGGGGGTTATGGGTGTAATATTCATGTTGGGGGGGTATGGGTGTAATATTCATGTTGGGGGGGGGGGGGTATGGGTGTAATATTCATGTTGGGGGGGGGGGTATGGGTGTAATATTCATGTTGGGGGGGTATGGGTGTAATATTCATGTTGGGGGGGTATGGGTGTAATATTCATGTTGGGGGGGGGGTGTAATATTTATGTTGGGGGGGTATGGGTGTAATATTCATGTTGGGGGGAGTATGGGTGTAATATTCATGTTGGGGGGGGTATGGGTGTAATATTTATGTTGGGGGGGTATGGGTGTAATATTCATGTTGGGGGGAGTATGGGTGTAATATTCATGTTGGGGGGGTATGGGTGTAATATTCATGTTGGGGGGGTATGGGTGTAATATTCATGTTGGGGGGGGGGGGATGGGTGTAATATTCATGTTGGGGGGGGGGGGGTATGGGTGTAATATTCATATTGGGGGGTATGGGTGTAATATTCATGTTGGGGGGTATGGGTGTAATATTCATGTTGGGGGGAGTATGGGTGTAATATTCATGTTGGGGGGGTATGGGTGTAATATTCATGTTGGGGGGGGGGTGTAATATTTATGTTGGGGGGGTATGGGTGTAATATTCATGTTGGGGGGAGTATGGGTGTAATATTCATGTTGGGGGGGAGTATGGGTGTAATATTTATGTTGGGGGGGTATGGGTGTAATATTCATGTTGGGGGGAGTATGGGTGTAATATTCATGTTGGGGGGGTATGGGTGTAATATTCATGTTGGGGGGGGTATGGGTGTAATATTCATGTTGGGGGGGGGGGGGATGGGTGTAATATTCATGTTGGGGGGGGGGGTATGGGTGTAATATTCATATTGGGGGGTATGGGTGTAATATTCATGTTGGGGGGTATGGGTGTAATATTCATGTTGGGGGGAGTATGGGTGTAATATTCATGTTGGGGGGGGGGGTGTAATATTCATGTTGGGGGTGTATGGGTGTAATATTTATGTTGGGGGGGTATGGGTGTAATATTCATGTTGGGGGGGTATGGGTGTAATATTCATGTTGGGGGGGTATGGGTGTAATATTCATGTTGGGGGGGGGGTATGGGTGTAATATTCATGTTGGGGGGGTATGGGTGTAATATTCATGTTGGGGGGGTGGGTGTAATATTCATGTTGGGGGGGTATGGGTGTAATATTCATGTTGGGGGGGGGGTGTAATATTCATGTTGGGGGGGGGGGGTATGGGTCTAATATTCATGTTGGGGGAGGGGGTATGGGTGTAATATTCATGTTGGGGGGGTATGGGTGTAATATTCATGTTGGGGGGGTATGGGTGTAATATTTATGTTGGGGGGGTATGGGTGTAATATTCATGTTGGGGGGGTATGGGTGTAATATTCATGTTGGGGGGGATGGGTGTAATATTTATGTTGGGGGGGGGGGGGTCTGGGTGTAATATTCATGTTGGGGGGGGGTATGGGTGTAATATTCATGTTGGGGGGAGTATGGGTGTAATATTCATGTTGGGGGGGGGGGGGGGGTATGGGTGTAATATTCATGTTGGGGGGGGTATGGGTGTAATATTTATGTTGGGGGGGTTATGGGTGTAATATTTATGTTGGGGGGGTATGGGTGTAATATTCATGTTGGGAGGTATGGGTGTAATATTCATGTTGGGGGGAGTATGGGTGTAATATTCATGTTGGGAGGTATGGGTGTAATATTCATGTTGGGAGGTATGGGTGTAATATTCATGTTGGGGGGAGTATGGGTGTAATATTCATGTTGGGAGGTATGGGTGTAATATTCATGTTGGGGGGAGTATGGGTGTAATATTCATGTTGGGGGGGGTATGGGTGTAATATTCATGTTGGGGGGGTATGGGTGTAATATTTATGTTGGGGGGGTATGGGTGTAATATTTATGTTTGGGGGTATGGGTGTAATATTCATGTTGGGGGGGTATGGGTGTAATATTCATGTTGGGGGGGGGTATGGGTGTAATATTTATGTTGGGGGGGGGTTATGGGTGTAATATTCATGTTGGGGGGGATGGGTGTAATATTCATGTTGGGGGGGTATGGGTGTAATATTCATGTTGGGGGGGGGGGGGGGGGTATGGGCGTAATATTCATGTTGGGGGGGTATGGGGGTAATATTCATGTTGGGGGGGTATGGGTGTAATATTCATGTTGGGGGGGATGGGTGTAATATTTATGTTGGGGGGGGGGGGGGGTCTGGGTGTAATATTCATGTTGGGGGGGAAGTATGGGTTTAATATTCATGTTGGGGGGGGGGGGATGGGTATAATATTCATGTTGGGGGGGTATGGGTGTAATATTCATGTTGGGGGGGGGATGGGTGTAATATTCATGTTGGGGGGGGGGTGGGTGTAATATTCATGTTGGGGGGGTATGGGTGTAATATTCATGTTGGGGGGGGGGTATGGGTGCAATATTCATGTTGGGGGGGGTATGGGTGTAATATTCATGTTGGGGGGAGTATGGGTGTAATATTCATGTTGGGGGGGTATGGGTGTAATATTTATGTTGGGGGGGTATGGGTGTAATATTTATGTTGGGGGGGGGTTATGGGTGTAATATTTATGTTGGGGGGGTATGGGTGTAATATTCATGTTGGGGGGGTATGGGTGTAATATTCATGTTGGGGGGGTATGGGTGTAATATTCATGTTGGGGGGGGTATGGGTGTAATATTTATGTTGGGGGGGGGGTTATGGGTGTAATATTCATGTTGGGGGGGTATGGGTGTAATATTCATGTTGGGGGGGGGGTATGGGTGTAATATTCATGTTGGGGGGGGGGTATGGGTGTAATATTCATGTTGGGGGGGTATGGGTGTAATATTCATGTTGGGGGGGTATGGGTGTAATATTCATGTTGGGGGGGGGGGTGTAATATTTATGTTGGGGGGGTATGGGTGTAATATTCATGTTGGGGGGAGTATGGGTGTAATATTCATGTTGGGGGGGGGTATGGGTGTAATATTTATGTTGGGGGGGTATGGGTGTAATATTCATGTTGGGGGGAGTATGGGTGTAATATTCATGTTGGGGGGGTATGGGTGTAATATTCATGTTGGGGGGGTATGGGTGTAATATTCATGTTGGGGGGGGGGGGGGATGGGTGTAATATTCATGTTGGGGGGGGGGGGTATGGGTGTAATATTCATATTGGGGGGTATGGGTGTAATATTCATGTTGGGGGGTATGGGTGTAATATTCATGTTGGGGGGAGTATGGGTGTAATATTCATGTTGGGGGGGTATGGGTGTAATATTCATGTTGGGGGGGGGGTGTAATATTTATGTTGGGGGGGTATGGGTGTAATATTCATGTTGGGGGGAGTATGGGTGTAATATTCATGTTGGGGGGGGGGTATGGGTGTAATATTTATGTTGGGGGGGGTATGGGTGTAATATTCATGTTGGGGGGAGTATGGGTGTAATATTCATGTTGGGGGGGTATGGGTGTAATATTCATGTTGGGGGGGGTATGGGTGTAATATTCATGTTGGGGGGGGGGGGATGGGTGTAATATTCATGTTGGGGGGGGGGGGGGTATGGGTGTAATATTCATATTGGGGGGTATGGGTGTAATATTCATGTTGGGGGGTATGGGTGTAATATTCATGTTGGGGGGAGTATGGGTGTAATATTCATGTTGGGGGGGGGGGTGTAATATTCATGTTGGGGGTGTATGGGTGTAATATTTATGTTGGGGGGGTATGGGTGTAATATTCATGTTGGGGGGGTATGGGTGTAATATTCATGTTGGGGGGGTATGGGTGTAATATTCATGTTGGGGGGGGGTATGGGTGTAATATTCATGTTGGGGGGGTATGGGTGTAATATTCATGTTGGGGGGGTGGGTGTAATATTCATGTTGGGGGGGTATGGGTGTAATATTCATGTTGGGGGGGGGGTGTAATATTCATGTTGGGGGGTATGGGTGTAATATTCATGTTGGGGGGGTATGGGTGTAATATTCATGTTGGGGGGGGGTGTAATATTCATGTTGGGGGGGTGGGTGTAATATTCATGTTGGGGGGATGGGTGTAATATTCATGTTGGGGGGGTGTAATATTCATGTTGGGGGGGTATGGGTGTAATATTCATGTTGGGGGGGATGGGTGTAATATTCATGTTGGGGGGTATGGGTGTAATATTTATGTTGGGGGGGTATGGGTGTAATATTCATGTTGGGGGGGGTATGGGTGTAATATTCATGTTGGGGGGGGGGGGGGTGGGTGTAATATTCTTGTTGGGGGGTATGGGTGTAATATTCATGTTGGGGGGGGTATGGGTGTAATATTCATGTTGGGGGGGGGTATGGGTGTAATATTCATGTTGGGGGGGTATGGGTGTAATATTCATGTTGGGGGGGGGGGGTTATGGGTGTAATATTCATGTTGGGGGGGTTATGGGTGTAATATTCATGTTGGGGGGGGGATGGGTATAATATTCTTGTTGGGGGGGGGATGGGTGTAATATTCATGTTGGGGGGGGGGGTGGGTGTAATATTCATGTTGGGGGGGGGGTATGGGTGTAATATTCATGTTGGGGGGGTATGGGTGTAATATTCATGTTGGGGGGGGGGGTTATGGGTGTAATATTCATGTTGGGGGGGTTATGGGTGTAACATTCATGTTGGGGGGTATGGGTGTAATATTCATGTTGGGGGGGGGGGATGGGTATAATATTCTTGTTGGGGGGGGGTGGGTGTAATATTCATGTTGGGGGGGGGGGTGGGTGTAATATTCTTGTTGGGGGGGTATGGGTGTAATATTCATGTTGGGGGGGGGGGTATGGGTGTAATATTCATGTTGGGGGGGTGTAATATTCTTGTTGGGGGGGGTATGGGTGTAATATTCATGTTGGGGGGGTATGGGTGTAATATTCATGTTGGGGGGGGGGGGTTATGGGTGTAATATTCATGTTGGGGGGGGGGTTATGGGTGTAATATTCATGTTGGGGGGTATGGGTGTAATATTCATGTTGGGGGGGGTGGGTGTAATATTCTTGTTGGGGGGGGGTGGGTGTAATATTCATGTTGGGGGGGGGGTATGGGTGTAATATTCATGTTGGGGGGGTATGGGTGTAATATTCATGTTGGGGGGGGTATGGGTGTAATATTCATGTTCGTGGGGGGGTGGGTGTAATATTCATGTTGGGGGGGGGGTATGGGTGTAATATTCTTGTTGGGGGGGGGATGGGTGTAATATTCTTGTTGGGGGGGGGGGATGGGTGTAATATTCATGTTGGGGGGGGGATGGGTGTAATATTCATGTTGGGGGGGGGGGTATGGGTGTAATATTCATGTTGGGGGGGGTATGGGTGTAATATTCATGTTGGGGGGGGGGTCTGGGTGTAATATTCATGTTGGGGGGGGGGATGGGTGTAATATTCATGTTGGGGGGGGTATGGGTGTAATATTCATGTTGGGGGGGATGGGTGTAATATTCATGTTGGGGGGGGGGTGTAATATTCATGTTGGGGGGGGATGGGTGTAATATTCATGTTGGGGGGGGGGGTGTAATATTCATGTTGGGGGGGGGGATGGGTGTAATATTCATGTTGGGGGGGGGGGGATGGGTGTAATATTCATGTTGGGGGGGGGGGGGGTATGGGTGTAATATTCTTGTTGGGGGGGGGATGGGTGTAATATTCATGTTGGGGGGGGGGTGTAATATTCATGTTGGGGGGGTATGGGTGTAATATTCATGTTGGGGGGGGTATGGGTGTAATATTCATGTTGGGGGGGGGGATGGGTGTAATATTCATGTTGGGGGGGGGGTATGGGTGTAATATTCATGTTGGGGGGGGGGGGGGGATGGGTGTAATATTCATGTTGGGGGGGGTATGGGTGTAATATTCATGTTGGGGGGGATGGGTGTAATATTCATGTTGGGGGGGGGGGTGTAATATTCATGTTGGGGGGGTATGGGTGTAATATTCATGTTGGGGGGGGGGGGGTGTAATATTCATGTTGGGGGGGTATGGGTGTAATATTCATGTTGGGGGGGTATGGGTGTAATATTCATGTTGGGGGGGGGGGGGGGTATGGGTGTAATATTCTTGTTGGGGGGGGGGATGGGTGTAATATTCATGTTGGGGGGGGGGGGTGTAATATTCATGTTGGGGGGGTATGGGTGTAATATTCATGTTGGGGGGGTATGGGTGTAATATTCATGTTGGGGGGGGGGGTATGGGTGTAATATTCTTGTTGGGGGGGGGGATGGGTGTAATATTCATGTTGGGGGGGTATGGGTGTAATATTCATGTTGGGGGGGTATGGGTGTAATATTCATGTTGGGGGGGTATGGGTGTAATATTCATGTTGGGGGGGTATGGGTGTAATATTCTTGTTGGGGGGGGGGGTATGGGTGTAATATTCATGTTGGGGGGGGGGGTATGGGTGTAATATTCATGTTGGGGGGGGGGGGGGTATGGGTGTAATATTCATGTTGGGGGGGGGGGTATGGGTGTAATATTCATGTTGGGGGGGTATGGGTGTAATATTCATGTTGGGGGGGTATGGGTGTAATATTCATGTTGGGGGGGGGGTGTAATATTCATGTTGGGGGGGGGTATGGGTGTAATATTCATATTGGGGGGGGATGGGTGTAATATTCATGTTGGGGGGGTATGGGTGTAATATTCATGTTGGGGGGGGGGTGTAATATTCATGTTGGGGGGGGTATGGGTGTAATATTCATGTTGGGGGGGGTATGGGTGTAATATTCATGTTGGGGGGGGGGGATGGGTGTAATATTCATGTTGGGGGGGGGGTATGGGTGTAATATTCATGTTGGGGGGGGATGGGTGTAATATTCTTGTTGGGGGGGGACGTCTGTACAGGAAGTTCTTGTCGTATGATGGACACGGTGAGGATCTGGTCACACCTCGGTGTTCCGGATTCCTGAATCTCCGCAATACGCGGCACACGCTTGCGATCCCTTTACTTTCAGTATCTCTCCATTTGAGGTGTGATTTTGCCGCGATTGTCGCCTGACAAATTGTAACAAAATTTCAGGACGGCTTTTAGGAAAGAGGCGTCCCGCCATTTTGTTTGTGTGATTTGTCAGGTGACAATATTGTCCTGTGATTGGGGTGTCATTGAAAGTAACGCGATCACAATCTAGAATCGCGGTAATTCCGCCCGCGATCCGGAAGGCCTAGGTGTGATCGCAGTCTAAGCGTCTTCTATCAGTTGCTGGGTTCACCTTCTATAGTTTCTGGGGGAACATTTTCTTCCTCAAACATTCCACACGTTGGCTTCATTCTTTATTCCAGCGCTAATCTATACTCCGCCAACCCTGTGAACGTGCCTCCTTGTGTGGGAGCCGCTACCAGGCTACGAGCGCTTCTACCGGTGCGCGATGACACTTTTGTTTACACTGGGAGAGGGGGTGTGGTTAGAGGGGAGAGGGGGTGTGGTTATCTCACCTCCAGCTCTGTAAGCCCATAGGCCGATGCCTGCAGAAGAGAATGAGGCTTGGAGCGCGAACACCGGGGCGCAATGACGTCAGTTACGGCAGCGTCAACATGTAGTTATAGACTGAGGGTGTTCTTAGTTGTTATTGGTTTACATAGTCACATGACTCAACGACAAAGGAACTTGTACACACAGATGACCTATGATTGGCTACCGTGCCCGCCCAGTGTCAGCGCACACAGCTGATCGGCGTTTTCATACTCTAAGTCTACCTATTTAGCGTGGTGTCAAACACGAGGTTTTATGCCCCAGTTGAAGGACTATTGTCCGAAACATGTCGGGTTGCTAAGCCTTTGTGCTTCTGACACCACGCCATCTAGATAGGTATATTTTTTATGTGATCACCCCCTATACCCCCCTTGCTAGGTGGATTGTACTTTTTACCTCTTGGCATTTTTAATACATTTTTCCATTGGATTCATGCCCTATGTGGAGCCTTTTTTTCCCCTTTTTTCTGATACGCTGCATCTTGGCGCCTGCATATTCCATCCAGCTGACAACCTTATGTGAGTTCAAGTAGGACTGCTTGTCGGAGCTTCTAATGAGCACCATCTACTCTTCACTGTCCTGGATGAGGCCATGGAAGTGTCCCTCTACTTCACCACCATCTTCTGCCATACATCCGCTGGATTGAATGATCCAAACGCCTAACTGACCTATGGTGAGTGTGCCCACCCTTTGTGGTAAGTGTACCTAATTCTTCCATCATCTTACCTGTATGTTGGTAAATGTTACATGAAGAAGCCCCAACAGCTATACTTACTGGTTGAAAAGGCATCACCTGTATACACTTTCTTCACATGGGACTTCACTGCACTTTACTGAAGAATATTTTGAGTTTATCGCGGACAGTCTTTTGTTGTATTTTTTTGTTTTTCCACAGTCAGATTTGCTGTGTATATTTGACAGCTCTTTTTATGATTTGTATGATTTATATATTATATGTTTGAGTTTGATTTACAAGCTGCCACCAGTTTCACACTCACCCCTGAGGGATGCTTTGATATATTATGATTTTCACGTTAGCGCTGCATTTATATTTTTCTATACTCGGCATTGACCTTGTATAGCGCTTTTCTCTCTGAGGACTCCAAGTATTGGAGATGGCGTTGGCCGGGAATCGAACCCGGGTCAGCTGCTTGAAAGGCAGCTATGCTCACCACTGCACCACCAACGCAAGGTAGCATGTCTTTGTAGTGTGGGAAGAAACCGGAGTACCCGGAGGAAACCCACGCAAGCACAGGGAGAGCATGCAAACTCCATGCAGATAGTGTCCAGGTCAGGATTTGAACCATGGACCCCAGTGCTGCAAGGCTAACCCCTAAGCCTCTGTGCTGCCCATATGCGGCCTCTGTTCTCTAGGGCCCGCCCCCGCTGAGCGGAGTACATCAGTTATGTCCACTTAAAGCGCCTCCAGAAGAAATCCAAACTTATCCTAAGCCACAATCTATATTGAGATTTGAACACCGTTTACATTTACGGGCGCGACTTCTGTATGCGTTTTCTTTGCTGCCTGAGCACACGGGGATGGGGGGAGCTTTAAAAAAATGTTTGTTTGTTTTTTCTTATTTATTTTGTTTATTTTTTACACTGTAACTTTAAAAAAAAATAAAATCTGATCACTTTTGTTGCTGTTGCACGGAATGTAAACCTCCCCTGTGGCAGTAATAGGTGGTGACAGGTCCTCTTTATGGAGGGGGGGGGGGGGGGGGGGGGGGGGATCTAAAAGACCCCAAATCCCTCCTCTGCTTTTAAAAGTATTCAGATCGCCAAAAAACGGTGATTCTGAATGCTGTCATTTTTTTAAATCGGCGCCATTGGCGGCTGAGTAAAGTGGAAGTGACGTCACTTCCAGGATTTTACATCGGAGATCAATCAGAGCCGAATCCGGCTTCATTCAGATCTCAGCCTAGCTGAATGGTGGTTCGGGTCTCCTGGTGGGATTAGGGTGACCACATTTCCAAACTGCCATTCAGGGACACCCCTCCCCCCCTTCCTAAAAACCACCTTGTGGTGTAACAAATCACGGCACAGCTGGGGCGGCGGGTGCGCGATTTACCCAGAAGCACCGATCACGCCCCTCAAAAATGGCCGCCGCATCGCCACTTTACTCACCGACAGTACTTGTCCTGGCCGGCCGAGACCCGATTTACCTTCTTCCAACACGATTACATGCAAGAGGCGGGATTTATGATTTCTCCAATCACAAGCAGGGGGTGGGGATTGTGCCTCTCTAGACATTCCAGGACTGTCAGTGAGTAAAGCGGCGATGTGGCTGCCTTTTTTTGGGGGGGCTTCAGATCAGCCCTGGGGGTGGGTGGCTGTGTCAGTTTCATTCCGGGGCACTGTATTGTCCTGGAATGAAGGTGCCCGGGACAGACCTGCAAAATGCGGGACTGTCCCGGGCAATGCGGGAGGTGTGGTCATCCTAGGTGGGCGGCGGAAGGCGGGGCGGGATGGGGGGGGGTCCCCTTCCGCTATTTTAGGATAACAGCCGAGCAGCTTTTAGCCACATCGGTTGTTATCACTAAAAAGCCGTTTGCCCGCTCTAATAAAAACAGTACCGGGGTGATGCCCGCAGCTGCATATCACCCTCTGGTATATAACCCCTTCATACCATGAATGTAAATTTGTGTATGGTTGGCGTGAAGGGGTTAATATTTCTGGTCACTTTCCTGTCCAGGGATCCCGCGGTGCCCTCACCTGAGCAGGTGCTGGCGCCGCCATTATGACTAAGGGAAACCAGCAGGAAAGCCTTGTGGCCTCACAGCCGGTTTGCTACTGAACATGCGTGGAGCGCATATGTAGAAGAATATATAGTGGCCTAAACTGAGGAAAAAATTTGTTTTTGTTTTTTTAGCAAAAAGTAAAGAAAATTGTGTTTTTTTTTTTTTGTCAAACTTGTTGTCGCTCTTCTTTTGTTTATAGCGCAAAAAAATAAAAAAATATATAACTTTTGCACAAACCAATTGATATACACTTATTTGATTTTTTTTTTTTTTTTTTTTTTTTTTTTTTTTTTTTACCAAAAATATGTAGCAGAATAAATATTGGCCTAAATGGATGAAGAAATTCGATTTTTTAAAAAAAAAAATTCATTAAATATATTTTAAAGCAGTAAGTAAAAAAATGTTTGTTTTTTTGTTGTTGTTTTTAGCCCCAAAAATAAAAACCACAGAGGTGTTCAAATACCACCCAAAGAAAGATCTATTTGTGGGGGAAAAAATGATAAAAATGTATTTGGGTACAGCGTCACACGACCGCGCAATTGTCATTCCAAGTGCGACAGAGCTGAAAATTGGCCTGGGCAGGAAAGGGGGTGAAAATGCCCCGGTATTAAAGGGGTTAAAAAAAAAAAAAGCCTTAAACATCTTTATATGAAGACTTTGGGAGTCGCACAAATCGCTCCGATGAAAGTTCCGTTATTTTTCGCTCGATGGGTTTCCTACGAGTCAAAGTTTAATCCTCGCTGGTAACAAACTGCAACGCCGAGCCGATAAGAAGATATTTACTGACATTGTGCAAACACTGCGCCAATGTTTTATGTAAGGTGAACGGCATTCTGGGAGTACAAAGTTACTGGTATTTTTGTTAACCACTCACTCTCCGGAAGATTTACCCCCCTCCCCCTCCCCTTCATGACCAGGTCATTTTTTGGCGATACGGCACCGCGTTACTTTAACCACTTAGGGACCGAGCCTCTTTATGAGATTTGTTGTTTACAAGTTAAAAAATGTACAATATTACTTAGAACCCCCAAACATTATACATTTTTTTTTCTAACACCCTAGAGAATAAAATGGCGGTCGTTGCAATACTTTCTGTCACACCGTATTCGCGCAGCGGTCTTACAAGCGCACTTTTTTGGAAAAAAATACACTTTTTTGAATTAAAAAATAAGACAACAGTAAAGTTAGCCCAATTTTTTTTTTTTTATATTGTGAAAGATAATATTACGCCGAGTAAATGGATACCCAACACGTCACGCTTCAAAATTGTGCCCCCCCCTCATAGAATGGCGACAAACTTTTACCCTTAAAAACCTCCAACGTATTAAAAAAATTCTACAGGTTGCATGTTTTGAGTGACAGAGGAGGTCTAGGGCTAGAATTATTGCTCTCGCTCCACCGATCGCGGCGACATCTCACATGTGTGGTTTGAACACCGTTTTCATATGCGGGTGCTACTCACGTATGCGTTCGCTTCTGCGCACGAGCTCGGCGGGACGGGTAAAACATTTTTAAACACGCAATAATTCTATCACTGGACCTCCTCTGTAACACAAAACATGCAACCTGTAGAATTATTTTAAACGTCGCCTATGGAGATTTTTAAGGGTAGGCGCAATTTTGAAGCGTGAGATGTAAACATCCCTTGTGATAGAAAAAAGCGTGACAGGTCCTCTTATATATGAGATCTGGGGGGTCAAAAAGACCTCAAATCTCATATTTACACTAAAATGTATTTAAAAAAAAAAATTGTCATTTAAAAAAAAAATAATTTTTTTTTAAATGTCCCTTTAACCACTTGAGCCCCGGACCATTATGCTGCCTAAGGACCAGAGCACTTTTTCCAATTTGGCACTGCGACGCTTTAACTGCTAATTGCGCGGTCATGCAACGCTGTACCCAAACGAAATTTGCGTCCTTTTCTTCCCACAAATAGAGCTTTCTTTTGATGGTATTTGATCACCTCTGCCGTTTTTTATTTTTTGCGCTATAAACGTAAAAAGACCGAAAATTTTGAAAAAAAATATTTTCTACTTTTTGTTATAAAAAAAAAAATCCAATAAACTCAATTTTAGTCATATATTTAGGCCAAAATGTATTCGGCCACATGTCTTTGGTAAAAAAATGTCAATAAGCGTATATTTATTGGTTTGCGCAAAAGTTATAGCGCCTACAAACTAGGGTACATTTTCTGGAATTTACACAGCTTTTAGTTTATGACTGCCTATGTCATTTCTTGAGGTGCTAACATGGCAGGGAAGTACAAACCCCCCCCCAAATGACCCCATTTTGGAAAGTAGACACCCCAAGCTATTTGCTGAGAGGCATGGTGAGTATTTTGCAGCTCTCATTTGTTTTTGAAAATGAAGAGAGACAAGAAAAAACATTTTTTTTTTTCTTTTTTCAATTTTTAAAACTTTGTGACAAAAAGTGAGGTCTGCAAAATACTCACTATACCTCTCAGCAAATAGCTTGGGGTGTCTACTTTCCAAAATGGGGTCATTTGGGGGGGTTTTGAACTGTCCTGGCATTTTATGCACAACATTTAGAAGCTTATGTCACACATCACCCACTCTTCTAACCACTTGAAGACAAAGCCCTTTCCGACACTTTTTGTTTACATGAAAAAATTATTTTTTTTTTGCAAGAAAATTACTTTGAATCCCCAAACATTATATATTTTTTTTTAAAGCAAATGCCCTACAGATTAAAATGGTGGGTGTTTCATTTTTTTTTTTCACACAGTATTTGCGCAGCGATTTTTCAAACGCATTTTTTGGGGAAAAAACACACTTTTTTAAATTTTAATGCACTAAAACACACTATATTGCCCAAATGTTTGATGAAATAAAAAAGATGATCTTAGGCCGAGTACATGGATACCAAACATGGCATGCTTTAAAATTGCGCACAAACGTGCAGTGGCAACAAAATAAATACATTTTTAAAAGCCTTTAAAAGCCTTTACAGGTTACCACTTTAGATTTACAGAGGAGGTCTACTGCTAAAATTACTGCCCTCGATCTGACCTTCGCGGTGATACCTCACATGCATGGCGCAATTGCTGTTTACATTTGACGACAGACCGACGCTTGCATTCGCCTTAGCGCGAGAGCAGGGGGGACAGGGGTGCTTTTTTTTTCTTTCTTTTATCTTATTTTAAACTGTTCCTTTCATTTTTTATTTTTTTTTAATCATTTTTATTGTTATCTCAGGGAATGTAAATATCCCCTATGATAGCAATAGGTAGTGACAGGTACTCTTTTTTGAAAAAATTGGGGTCTATTAGACCCTAGATCTCTCCTCTGCCCTCAAAGCATCTGACCACACCAAGATCGGTGTGATAAAATGCTTCCCCAATTTCCCAATGGCGCTGTTTACATCCGGCGAAATCTAAGTCATGAAATGCTTGTAGCTTCTGGTTTCTTAGGCCATAGAGATGTTTGGAGCCACTCTGGTCTCTGATCAGCTCTATGGTCAGCTGGCTGAATCACTGGCTGCTTTCTCAGGTTCCCTGTTGAGACAGGAGAGCCAGAGAAAAACACGGAAGACGGTGGGGGGGGGGACATTCCCTCCCACTGCTTGTAAAAGCAGTCTAGAGGCTAATTAGCCGCTAGGATTGCTTTTACATGAAAGCCGACCGCTGGCTGAAAAGAATGATACCAAGATGATACCTAAACCTGCAGGCATCATTCTGGTATAACCACTCAAAGTCGTGAATGGCGTACCTGAAGACAAAAAAAATGGTTAACAATAAAGCACAGTAAACATAGTTACATAGTTACATAGTAGGTGAGGTTGAAAAAAGACACAAGTCCATCAAGTCCAACCTATGTGTGTGATTATGTGTCAGTATTACATTACATATCCCTGTATGTTGCGGTCATTCAGGTGATTATCTAATAATTTCTTGAAGCTATCAATGCTCCCCGCTGAGACCACCGCCTGTGGAAGGGAATTCCACATCCTTGCCGCTCTTACAGTAAAGAACCCTCTACGTAGTTTAAGGTTAAACCTCTTTTCTTCTAATTGTAATGAGTGGCCACGAGTCTTGTTAAACTCCCTTCTGCGAAAAAGTTTTACCCCTATTGTGGGGTCACCAGTACAGTATTTGTAAATTTAAATCATATCCCCTCTCAGCCGTCTCTTCTCCAGAGAGAATAAGTTCAGAGCTCACAACCTTTCCTCATAACTAAGATCCTCCAGACCCTTTATTAGCTTTGTTGCCCTTCTTTGTAGTCGCTCCATTTCCAGTACATCCTTCCTGAGGACTGGTGCCCAGAACTGGACAGCATACTCCAGGTGCGGCCGGACCAGAGTCTTGTAGAGCGGGAGAATTATCGTTTTATCTCTGGAGTTGATCCCTTTTTAATGCCAATATTCTGTTTGCTTTGTTAGCAGCAGCTTGGCATTGGATGTCATTGCTGAGCCTATCATCTACTAGGACCCCCAAGTCCTTTTCCATCCTAGATCCCCCCAGAGCTTCTCCCCCCAGTGTATAGATTGCATTCATATTTTTGCCACCCAAATGCATTATTTTATATTTTTCTACATTGAACCTCATTTGCCATGTAGTCGCCCCTCCCCCATTCATTTGTTCAGATCTTTTTGCAAGGTTTCCACATCCTGCGGAGAAGTTATTGCTCTGCTTAGCTTAGTATCGTCTGCAAATACAGAGATGGAACTGTTTATCCCATCCTCCAGATCGTTTATGAACAAATTAAATAGGATTGGTCCCAGCACAGAACCCTGGGGAACCCCACTACCCACCCCTGACCATTCTGAGTACTCCCCATTTATCACCACCCTCTGAACTCGCCCTTGTAGCCAGTTTTCAATCCATGTACTCACCCTATGGTCCATGCCAACGCACCTTATTTTGTACAGTAAACGTTTATGGGGAACTGTGTCAAATGCTTTTGTAAAATCCAGATACACCACGTCTACGGGCCTTCCTTTATCTAGATGGCAACTCACCTCCTCATAGAAGGTTAATAGATTGGTTTGGCAAGAACGATGCTTCATGAATCCATGCTGATTACTGCTAATGATATCATTCTTATTACTAAAATCTTGTATATAGTCCCTTATCATCCCCTCTAAGAGTTTACATACTATTGATGTTCGGCTAACTGGTCTGTAATTCCCAGGGATGTTTTTTGGGCCCTTTTTAAATATTGGTGCTACATTGGCTTTTCTCCAATCAGCTGGTACCATTCCAGTCAATAGACTGTCTGTAAAAATTAGGAACAACGGTCTGGCAATCACCTGACTGAGTTCCTAAGTACCCTCGGATGCCATCTGGTCCCGGTGATTTATTAATGTTAAGTTTCTCAAGTCTAATTTTAATTCCGTCCTCTGTTAACCATGGAGGTGCTTCCTGTGTTGTGTCCTGAGGATAAACACTGCAGTTTTGGTTACTGAAGCCCCCCGATTCACTCGTGAAGACTGAGGAGAAGAATAAATTCAATACCTTTGCCCATCTCCCCATCCTTTGTAACCAGATGTCCTTCCTCATTCTTTATGGGGCCAATATGGTCTGTCCTCCCTTTTTTACTGTTTACATACTTAAAGAATTTCTTGGGATTTTTTTTGCTCTCCTCCGCTATGTGTCTTTCATGTTCTATCTTAGCCGTCCTAATTGCACCCTTACATTTCTTGTTGCATTCTTTATAAATACTGAATGCTGAGGATGATCCCTCAACCTTGTATTTTTTGAAGGCCTTCTCCTTTGCTTTTATATGCATTTTTAAATTGGAGTTAAGCCATCCAGGATGTTTGTTCGCTCTTTTAAATTTATTACCCAATGGGATACATTGGCTAATGCCCTTATTTAATATGCTCTTAAAGCAAACCCATCTCTCCTCCGTATTCTTTGTTCCTAATATTTTATCCCAATTTATGCCTTTTAGCAAGGTTTGTAGTTTAGGGAAGTTGGCTCTTTTGAAATTCAGTGTCTTTGTGTTCCCTTCATGTTTCCTATTTGTGTGATTTATACTGAAACTAATTGACCTGTGATCGCTGTTCCCTAAATTGCCCCGTATTTCCACATCTGTTATCAGGTCTGTATTGTTGGTAATCAGTAGATCTAGTAATGTTTTATTTCTAGTTGGTGCGTCTACCATCTGACCCATAAAATTGTCCTGCAAGACATTAAGGAACTGGCGAGCCTTAAATGAATGCGCGGTTCCCTCCGTCCAGTCTATGTCTGGATAATTAAATCCCCCATTATGATAACACTTCCCATCCTTGCTGCTAATCCAATTTGTGATAGGAGATCCGTCTCCACTTCCTCCCTCAGGTTAGGGGGCCTATAGCATACTCCCAGTATTATTTTCCCCTTAGCTTCATCCCTTTGGAGCTCTACCCATAAAGATTCCACCTCCTCCCTAGCTCCCTCAGTGATGTCATCTCTCACATTCACTTGTACATTATTCTTGATATATAGGCATACCCCTCCCCCTTTTTTACCCTCTCTATCCTTGCGGTATAGGGTATACCCTTGAATGTTTGCCAGCCAAATCATGAGAGCTGTTGAACCAGGTCTCTGAAATTCCCACAAAATCCAAATCCTCCTTGTACAACAGTATCTCTAGTTCACCCATCTTGTCCGCCATGCTCCTGGCATTGGTGAACATGCCACATAGTTTAGACCGGTCGCATATTGTCCTCGTATTGGGTGTTTCAAGATTGCAACTAGGACTTGCTACTATACTCACCTTGCGTTTTTGTGCTTTGGTTAACCTACCACTAATGCCCCCAATACTACCCTCTGGAATATCTTCCGCGCTGACTGTCTCTGTCTCTGGACCCTCCCCCCCCATCGCCTAGTTTAAAAACCCCTCTAACTTTTTTTTGGGGGGGGGTGATCGGGGGGTGTTTTGTATGCCTGGCATGTTCTTCTGTGTGTGTGTTGGTGCACTCACATTTCAGTCTTCTCTCCTCGGCGCCGGAACGGAAATTACCGAGCTGAGGGGAGATGACATCATTTCCTCTGCTGCTGTTTAGCATACAGCAGCAAAAGAATGATTCTATTGGCTGGCGGCGATCACGAGGGGGGGGCCACGAACGGATGGTCTCCCCCTCATCTCCGATCGCCGCTGTACAATAGCCGACCGCCTCGGGCACCGGGGGGGAGGGGGGGGCGGGTCAGGTCCGATCCAAAGATAGAAGAAAAGATTTACACAAATGTCACTGAGGGGTGTACTTACTTTTGTCAGATACTGTAAATGTTTTTTGGGTACAGCGTCGCATGACAGCGCAATTGTCAGTTAAAGTAACGCAGTGCCACAAGGCAATAAATGGCCTGGTCAGGAATGGGGGGTAAATCTTCCCGGAGGACAAGTGGATAAGGGTACTCAGGTAACATCAGATCTACAGAAGAGGAAACGGCTTTTGCTCTATTTTTTTCCCAGAGGCCTTTAGGGAAGTAAAATCACTAAAACTCCATCTGACTATCGGGATGAACTGGAATGTATAGAATGGACAGTCAATGGTGAATAGATCTATTCCAGAATACACGCTCGCCCCTGCTGTCCATTTCTGGTTCTTCACCCTTATTGGGCAGAGCTGGCTTTCTCATTAAATGTTATAATGGCTCCACCTAGTGTACACAAGTGCAATACACCCACATAACACCCCACAGGAAGGGGGTTCAGAAAACAGTTTTTAACATTTTCTGGGCACTTTTAATCCTATTTTTACAATCTGATTCATTTAGCCGGAACATTTCTTTTATTATTATTATTCTTTTATTCACCATTTTAAACACTTGTTTTAGCCACTTTTGGAAAAATGGAAAATATGGAAAAAAAGGTCTATCTCCCGTCTGATCAATGTTTATAAACAATGTTACTTTGTATCTCCCGTCTGATCAATGTTTATAAACAATGTTACTTTGTATCTCCCGTCTGATCAATGTTTATAAACAATGTTACTTTGTATCTCCCGTCTGATCAATGTTTATAAACAATGTTACTTTGTATCTCTCTATCTCCCGTCTGATCAATGTTTATAAACAATGTTGCTTTGTATCTCCCGTCTGATCAATGTTTATAAACAATGTTACTTTGTATCTCTCTATCTCCCGTCTGATCAATGTTTATAAACAATGTTGCTTTGTATCTCCCGTCTGATCAATGTTTATAAACAATGTTACTTTGTATCTCCCGTCTGATCAATGTTTATAAACAATGTTATTTTGTATCTCTCTATCTCCCATCTGATCAATGTTTATAAACAATGTTACTTTGTATCTCTCTACCTCCCGTCTGATCAATGTTTATAAACAATGTTACTTTGTATCTCCCGTCTGATCAATGTTTATAAACAATGTTATTTTGTATCTCTCTATCTCCCATCTGATCAATGTTTATAAACAATGTTACTTTGTATCTCTCTATCTCCCGTCTGATCAATGTTTATAAACAATGTTACTTTGTATCTCTCTATCTCCCGTCTGATCAATGTTTATAAACAATGTTACTTTGTATCTCTCGTCTGATCAATGTTTATAAACAATGTTACTTTGTATCTCTCTCGTCTGATCAATGTTTATAAACAATGTTACTTTGTATCTCTCTATCTCCCGTCTGATCAATGTTTATAAACAATGTTACTTTGTATCTCTCTATCTCCCGTCTGATCAATGTTTATAAACAATGTTACTTTGTATCTCTACTTGAACAATGTTTATAAACAATGTTTACACATATAGATGTATCTCTCCTCCCTCTCGGCTCAGAACAATGAGTATACTGTATACGGGTAGTGATTGTGGATAATAGTTATTGATCGGCCTAACAGAGGTATGATCAGAGAAATGATTGATTGGTGATCGTTGGGTGGCGTGTGATCGGGTGACCAGATACTGATCACTGATAGGTGGATGATCACTGAGACAGGAAAAGATTATTCAGTTTATAGGTAAATATATTGATCGGTGATCGATGAGATCTATAAGAAATAAGTGAATATCAATGGGAGGTTATTGATAAAAGAATGAAGATTGGTGATTACTGATAATCAGCAATACAGAGTATTGATAAGTGAATGAGGAGGTTATAATGGAAGACAAAGAAGTATTGTAGAAAGGGGAGGAAATTTCTGCTTATTGATCACTGATCGGGGGGAGGGGGGTGAAAATCTTGAGATACAGGCTGGTTATTGATCACTGATCGGGGGGAGGGGGAGGTGAAAATCATGAGATACAGGCTGGTTATTGATCACTGATCGGGGGGAGGGGGAGGTGAAAATCATTAGATACAGGCTGGTTATTGATCACTGATCGGGGGGAGGGGGAGGTGAAAATCATGATATACAGGCTGGTTATTGATCACTGATCGGGGGAGGGGGAGGTGAAAATCATGAGATACAGGCTGGTTATTGATCACTGATCGAGGGGGGGGGGTGAAAATCATGAGATACAGGCTGGTTATTGATCACTGATCGGGGGGAGGGGGAGGTGAAAATCATTAGATACAGGCTGCTTATTGATCACTGATCGGGGGGAGGGGGGTGAAAATCATGAGATACAGGCTGGTTATTGATCACTGATCGGGGGGAGGGGGAGGTGAAAATCATGAGATACAGGCTGGTTATTGATCACTGATCGGGGGGAGGGGGAGGTGAAAATCATGAGATACAGGCTGGTTATTGATCACTGATCGAGGGGGAGGGGGGTTGAAAATCATGAGATACAGGCTGGTTATTGATCACTGATCGGGGGGTGAAAATAATGATACAGGCTGGTTATTGATCACTTATCGAGGGGGAGGGGGGGTGAAAATCATGAGATACAGGCTGGTTATTGATCACTGATCGGGGGGAGGTGAAAATCATGAGATACAGGCTGGTTATTGATCACTGATCGGGGGGGGGGGGGGGGTGAAAATCATGAGATACAGGCTGGTTATTGATCACTTATCGAGGGGGAGGGGGGTGAAAATCATGAGATACAGGCTGGTTATTGATCACTGATCAGGGGGGGAGGTGAAAATCATGAGATACAGGCTGGTTATTGATCACTGATCGGGGGGGGGGGCTGAAAATCATGAGATATAGGCCGGTTATTGATCACTGATCGGGGGGAGGTGAAAATCATGAGATACAGGCTGGTTATTGATCATTGATCGGGGGGAGGTGAAAATCATGAGATACAGGCTGGTTATTGATCACTGATCGGGGGGGGGAGGTGAAAATCATGAGATACAGGCTGGTTATTGATCACTGATCGGGGGGGTGAAAATCATTAAATATAGGCTGATTATTGATCACTGATCGGGGGGGTTCTGAAAATCATGAGATACAGGCTGGTTATTGATCACTGATCGAGGGGGAGGGGGGGGGTGAAAATCATGAGATACAGGCTGGTTATCATTGATCGGGGGGTGAAAATCATGAGATACAGGCTGCTTATTGATCACTGATCGGGGGGAGGGGGGAGGTGAAAAATCATGAGATACAAGCTGCTTATTGATCACTAATCAGGGGGGAGGGGGGAGGTGAAAATCATGAGATACAGGCTGGTTATTGATCAGTGATAAGTGATGGGATATCAGTATATCATAGAACAATAACAATGAATAATCAGACAGTGTCAAGTATTGGGAATGATGAGATATTGATTATTAGTCATGATATTGATTGGTTACAAATCAGTAAAGGGGATTGATCAATTGAATATAAAATTATACAGTATAGGCCGGGTATTGATCGAGGAACCGATCAGTGGTGGGATGATGAGATATAGATTGGTTATTGATTCCCCTCCCCCATATAATGGATCATCCTATTCATACTCAGGTGTCAGTGATATGGGGGAGGGGGGTATTATATTGGGAGTATAATTTGGAGGTGATGGGGGGAGGGGGTATTTGGAGGTGATGGGGGGCAGGGGGGTATTTGGAGGGGATGGGGGTATTTGATGGGGGAGGGGGTATTTGGAGGTGATGGGGGAGGGGGGTATTTGGTGGGGAGGGGGGTATTTGGTGGTGATGGGGGGAGGGGGGTATTTGGTGGTGATGGGGGGAGGGGGGTATTTGGAGGTGATGGGGGGAGGGGGTATTTGGAGGTGATGGGGGAGGGGGGTATTTGGAGGTGATGGGGGAGGGGGGTATTTGGTGGGGAGGGGGGTATTTGGTGGTGATGGGGGGAGGGGGGTATTTGGTGGTGATGGGGGGAGGGGGGTATTTGGAGGTGATGGGGGGGAGGGGGGTATTTGGAGGTGATGGGGGGGAGGGGGGTATTTGGAGGTGATGGGGGAGGGGGGTATTTGGAGGTGATGGGGGGAGGGGGTATTTGGTGGGGAGGGGGGTATTTGGTGGTGATGGGGGGTATTTGGTGGTGATGGGGGGAGGGGGGTATTTGGAGGTGATGGGGGAGGGGGGTATTTGGAGGTGATGGGGGAGGGGGGTATTTGGAGGTGATGGGGGAGGGGGGTATTTGGAGGTGATGGGGGAGGGGGGTATTTGGGGGGGAGGGGGGTATTTGGTGGTGATGGGGGGAGGGGGGTATTTGGTGGTGATGGGGGTATTTGGTGGTGATGGGGGAGGGGGGTATTTGGAGGTGATGGGGGAGGGGGGTATTTGGGGGGGAGGGGGGTATTTGGTGGTGATGGGGGGAGGGGGTATTTGGTGGTGATGGGGGGAGGGGGGTATTTGGTGGTGATGGGGGAGGGGGGTATTTGGGGGGGAGGGGGGTATTTGGGGGTGATGGGGGGAGGGGGGTATTTGGTGGTGATGGGGGAGGGGGGTATTTGGTGGTGATGGGGGAGGGGGGTATTTGGGGGTGATGGGGGGAGGGGGGTATTTGGTGGTGATGGGGGAGGGGGGTATTTGGAGATGATGGGGGGAGGGGGGTATTTGGTGGTGATGGGGGAAGGGGGGTATTTGGAGGTGATGGGGGTATTTGGTGTATTATCCGGGTTGTCGGTACAGATATGGGGGGAGGGGTCCCCGGTGATGATATTGGGGTGTATGAAGGTTCCGGTGATGGGGGTGGCCTGTCCCCGGAGCTCCTCCCCTTCTCTCCCCGGCTTGTTGTGTTGTACGGTGAGGTCCGGTGTCTGCGGACGAGTGCGGGGTGTACAAAGATGGCCGCGATGTGACGTCACTTCCGTTGCACTTTCTGAACTGATAAACAGCGCGGCGACCCGTCAAAATTGGAAGCGGAAGTGACGTTTAGTCGCCGCCATCTTCCTACACCCCGCACTCGCCCACAGTAAGAATACACTGAGAAGGGGAAAGCGGACATCTTGTTCCACCCACCGGAGTTTTGAATTTTACAATTATTTTTAATTGTAATCTGAGGTTATAAATTCGGACGAAGTTCTAAGTTATGTACTTCACGACATAACTTCAGATTACAGTTAAAAATAATTGTAAAATGCAAAACTCCGGTGGGTGGAACAAGATGTCCGCTTTCTCCTTCCCACTCTATCCTTAGTGTGGGCGAGTACGGGGTGTAGCAAGATGGCGATGACGTAACGTCATTTCCTTTACACATTCCGACGGATCACCATGGAGACGGGGTACAGGCCGCCCGGGGATGCTGGGAGTTGTAGTCCGCTCTGTACTCGGCTGTGCGGGACATATCCGGTGATCGGTTGCTCGGGGGGCTCAGTGTGACCCTCTCAGGCTTTATGCTGTGGGGGGGGGGGGTCATGGTGGTCCTCATCCCATATAATCCCCTCCCCCTTCCCCCTATTCCTGTGTATACCTCTAGCGGGATTTTTAGGGCAATGAAGACAAAAATATTGCTAAAATCAATTTATTTATACAACATTAAAATGTAGGTTACAAAGTTATCCAGAAAATCATGTGACTAAATGGTCATGAAACAATGAAAGAATAGAATGGCTGCCAAAACATATGGCGATTTTACAAAGCCTCCAATACACAATTAAATGCAGAGATTTGACTATAAAAAAAATATTGAAAAGAGATGTGATGTATCCCACTACCCAGTGTGGTCACTCTAGATGGCCACCCTGGTGTGTGGTAGTGGAATTCCAACGCGTTTCAACGTTTAGATCCTAATGATACAAGTCTTCTTCAGGGAAATACATCACAATCTAAAGAAACCAGAAAACAAAAAACTATTATGAACTGTACAATGACCACCATACATATCCCCTGCAAAGGCTGTATTCTCATGTGACTCACGCTCTCCCAGGACAGCTCGAAGGGGGGCTGCATGCCAGAAGACCGGGAACACCCCTCGTCAGAGAAGGCCCAGACCGTCCTAATACTCTACAAGGCGACTGGATGTAGATAAACGATCCAAAAGTTCGGCGTCCTTAGCCTCAAAAAAGTTTTGAAGGCTATCTATAATGGGGCAGAAAATATATAGAGCTAAATACTGAGTATGGACAAGCCCCCCAATGCATCTAGTAGGGGAAAAAAGGTGATAAATAATATCCCTTAAGTTCTAAGTGTGGGGTGCCCAAACCTAACAGGGATGGGGGGTCCCAGATATAAGTGGTAAGGCACACTTACTTTGAGATGAATGGCTGTTGGTTTAAATGGAGAGCCGGGTGAGGGTATGCCGTGGTGTTCAGAAGTTTAAGCCTGTCCCATGTGTCTGGATGAGTGTCCAGTGAAGAGTGGCGCCATTTGCCGTCTTTGGCGTCCTATATGTGGTGTATATTGGTAAGTGGGCGGAGCCCCAACGCCGCGCTGGCCAATGGCGCGGTTTGTGGGGCGGAGACCCGGCGCCGCGCTAGCCAATAGCGCGGCTAGTGGAGGTCGTTGCTGTCAGGGGCACTCAGCGTAAGGACGCCGAGTGCTACCTAGGCAACCCGCTCCACTAAAGGGGTCTGCGCATGCGCGACATGTCGGCGCACCTTACGCCAAGCAAGGAGGGTGGAGGTGACGCTGATGAGCATTCGCGGCCATCTTGGAGATGGGCACTGCCCATAGAAAGTAATATCGTAATGGCTAGAGATACAGGGATAACGCTGCATCAGTGGTGGATGCAGCCGAACCCGCGGATCCCCCGATGGTATCCCATGGCAAGCTCCCTTCATGGTCTAATAGACCGGGTGGGGGAGAGAGCCAGGGGGGAGGGGGGGAAAGAGCGGGGGAAGGGGGATAAAAGTGGATAAAATGAAATTGAAAATCAAAAAGTATTAAGGAATGTATATTAAATCCCTCCTGGCTGAAATAAAAACCACACTAATTCCCCCCGAGGGAAAGAGTAACCGATCCCAGGGAGGGGGAGAAGGGCTGATAACCACCGACACAGGGATTCCCGCCTAGCAGTGTTGCATGGCAGGGTGAGAAGGGCCCCACAGCTGAAAGGAGCTGTGTGGCCCCCCCTGTGTCGGGTAGGTATAGGACCAGCCTGGATATATCTGAGAGATGGGTGGTGGGTCCCAAGTCTCCGCACACCAGCCCCCCCAAAAAGGGGAGCAGCGCCCGCGGGAGCGACAATCCAAGGGAAACAGCGAAAAATCATTGCAGTGATGATGGGTGGAAACGATGGTAGAGCATTCCAGTTCAAATTATATGTATAATAGAAATTACATAAACAAAAAATTATTATTATTGATACACATAAAGAATTTTTCCCCAAGGGGCGGGGGTTATGACATATATAGACCCCAACCCAACTGTGGTAATTCTTCAGCTTAGTGAGCTTTAAAGAAAAGGTAAGTAACCCCCAAAAAGGCTAAAAAATCTTCAGAGCATGTCCAACTACCATCTCGTGAGTCAAGTGTGTGGTGGAAAGAGGAAAGAAAGGGGAGAAAAGGGAAGAGGGGGGAGAGGGACATGGGGGGATGTGTTGGAGATTCCAAAATCCATGGAAGGAAGGAAACAAGGTAGAGGGAAACATAACTAGATGTGCCTAGCATGAGGAGGAAGGCATACCCCTAGTCAGTTTTGCCCGATCTAAAGCCCTCTAGGAAGGGCCTGTAGCTTTCTGTCTCATTAAGTCCTGGGGGGGTGGTGGCCTTAAGGCGTCTAATCCAGCGCATCTCGCGTTGGAGTAGTGCCTTGTTCCAGTCACCCCCCCTGGTGGGTATATGCAGTCTATCTAATACAGTGAAATTGACCTTTGGCATCCTATATCCATGATGTTTTGCTACATGCCTACCTAACGACAAGTAGAGGTTGCCGATGCTCATGCTATGGACATGCTTCTCAACCCTTTTAGCGAATTCCTGTTTTTTTTATAGTCAAATCTCTGCATTTAATTGTGTATTGGAGGCTTTGTAAAATCGCCATATGTTTTGGCAGCCATTCTATTCTTTCATTGTTTCATGACCATTTAGTCACATGATTTTCTGGATAACTTTGTAACCTACATTTTAATGTTGTATAAATAAATTGATTTTAGCAATATTTTTGTCTTCATTGCCCTAAAAATCCCGCTAGAGGTATTATTTGTTTTTCTTTAGATTCACATGGGATGATGGCAATGACACATCCATACCACCAAGGTCATATTTACCCAAACCTATTCCTGTGTATTGGAAGGAGCGGAGAGTCTCTGCCGGGTGTTTATCACCATCTGTGACCCCCTGAGGAGAATCCACCTCACTTCCTGTCCCGGGGACACCTCCATCCATACAGAACAATACAACTATAGAACAGACCGAGGGTCTCCATCAGGTTCTATTATTATGAGGGTCTCTATCGGGTTCTATTATTATGAGGGTCTCCATCAGGTTCTATTATTATGAGGGTCTCCATCGGGTTCTATTATTATGAGGGTCTCCATCGGGTTCTATTATTATGAGGGAAATAAGAGATGACAGGTCCTCTTTATGGAGACATCTGGGGGGGTCTATAAGACCCCAAATCTCTCCTCTACCTTGGAAAACATGAGATAAAAAATAAGACATTGATCTCATGTTTTCCAAAAAAAAAAATGTCAGTGTTTACATCTGCCAGAACTGGAAGTGACGTCATGGCGTCCCTCCTGGCCTCCCAGAACCATAGAGATGCCTGGGGACCATGTGGTCCAGGGCCAGCTCTATGGTAACCCAGTGGCAACGCCAGATTATATAAATCGGGCTCCCCGCTTGCATTGGAGAGCTGGAAAAGGTGCCATCGGGAGGGGGGGGGGGGTAGGGAACGTCCTCTCCTGGTGCCTGTAAAAGACATCCAGCAGCTAATCAGCCACTAGGATGGCTTTTACAACACAGGAAGTGGCGTTCTGAAAAAGTAAATCCTGGGATGATGCCTGTAGCTCCTCCCATCATCCCGGTATGAAGCCTGTAGCTCCTCCCATCATCCCGGTATGAAGCCTGTAGCTCCTCCCATCATCCCGGTATGACCACTGAAAGTCCAGGACGTCCACCCATTAGAAAGGGGTTAAAGGGGAACTCCTCCCTTATTATAAATAATACAACAAAGGCCTCTGGAGACTTGATTAGTAATTGTTTTTTTTTCTTTTTCTCTATAGTCGTATCACAGCGGCTATTTTTACTCCTGGAACATGTGATAGGAAGTACCCCGGAAGAATCCATGAGGCAGGGGGGGAGGACAACACTCGGAATACCAATAATTGTAAGTGAAAGGAAACAATGTTTCATATTAAAATGTATAGCTGGAGGGGGGGGGGGGAGCTCCGAGCTCCTTCAGAAAAAAAATAAAAGTCGGCAGCTACAAAATCTCTACAAATACCAGGGATGGACTGGCCTTCGGGACTACCGGGAGTTTCCCGGTGGGCCGATTGCTCAGTGGGCCGGTTTCAGCGGCCGCCTATTGCATTGGAGGTCCGCGGCGATTTACCCGTCAATCGCCGACAGCTGGCGCCTGACGGGTAGATCGAGATTTAGCCAGCATGCAGAGTAGCGCAGGAAGCGTCTGTGATAGGTTCTCTCTCATGTCACACTGCTCCCCGGTGGCCCCTCCTCTCTTCTCGTCCATCCCCATTTGCTTGTGACATCATCTAGGATGGACGAGAAGAGAGGAGGGGCCGCTGGGGAGCAGCGTAACATGAGAGAGAACCTATCACAGACGCTTCCTGTGCTATTCTGCATGCTGGCTAGTAAACAATGTGCCCCATAATGTGCCATGTGCCCTGATGTGCCCCATACTGTGCCCCGTAATGTGCCCTGATGTGCCCCATAATGTGCCATGTGCCCCATCATGTGCCCTAATGTGCTATGTGCCCTGATGTGCCCTGATGTGCTATGGTCTAGGGTCTCTATCAGGTTCTATTATTATGGGGGTCTCTATCAGGTTCTATTATTATGAGGGTCTCTTTCAGGTTCTATTATTATCAGGGTCTCCATCAGGTTCTATTATTATGGGGGTCTACATTGGGTTCTATTATTATCAGGGTCTCCATCAGGTTCTATTATTATGAGGGAAATAAGAGATGACAGGTCCTCTTTATGGAGACATCTGGGGGGTCTATAAGACCCCAAATCTCTCCTCTACCTTGGAAAACATGAGATAAAAAATAAGACATTGATCTCATGTTTTCCAAAAAAAAAAATGTCAGTGTTTACATCTGCCAGAACTGGAAGTGACGTCATGGCGTCCCTCCTGGCCTCCCAGAACCATAGAGATGCCTGGGGACCATGTGGTCCAGGGCCAGCTCTATGGTAACCCAGTGGCAACGCCAGATTATATAAATCGGGCTCCCCGCTTGCATTGGAGAGCTGGAAAAGGTGCCATCGGGGGGTGGGGGGGGGGGGGGTGTGGTAGGGAACGTCCTCTCCTGGTGCCTGTAAAAGACATCCAGCAGCTAATCAGCCACTAGGATGGCTTTTACAACACAGGAAGTGGCGTTCTGAAAAAGTAAATCCTGGGATGATGCCTGTAGCTCCTCCCATCATCCCGGTATGAAGCCTGTAGCTCCTCCCATCATCCCGGTATGAAGCCTGTAGCTCCTCCCATCATCCCGGTATGACCACTGAAAGTCCAGGACGTCCACCCATTAGAAAGGGGTTAAAGGGGAACTCCTCCCTTATTATAAATAATACAACAAAGGCCTCTGGAGACTTGATTAGTAATTGTTTTTTTTTCTTTTTCTCTATAGTCGTATCACAGCGGCTATTTTTACTCCTGGAACATGTGATAGGAAGTACCCCGGAAGAATCCATGAGGCCGGGGGGGAGGACAACACTCGGAATACCAATAATTGTAAGTGAAAGGAAACAATGTTTCATATTAAAATGTATAGCTGGAGGGGGGGGGGGAGCTCCGAGCTCCTTCAGAAAAAAAATAAAAGTCGGCAGCTACAAAATCTCTACAAATACCAGGGATGGACTGGCCTTCGGGACTACCGGGAGTTTCCCGGTGGGCCGATTGCTCAGTGGGCCGGTTTCAGCGGCCGCCTATTGCATTGGAGGTCCGCGGCGATTTACCCGTCAATCGCCGACAGCTGGCGCCTGACGGGTAGATCGAGATTTAGCCAGCATGCAGAGTAGCGCAGGAAGCGTCTGTGATAGGTTCTCTCTCATGTCACACTGCTCCCCGGTGGCCCCTCCTCTCTTCTCGTCCATCCCCATTTGCTTGTGACATCATCTAGGAAGGACGAGAAGAGAGGAGGGGCCGCTGGGGAGCAGCGTAACATGAGAGAGAACCTATCACAGACGCTTCCTGTGCTATTCTGCATGCTGGCTAGTAAACAATGTGCCCCATAATGTGCCATGTGCCCTGATGTGCCCCATACTGTGCCCCGTAATGTGCCCTGATGTGCCCCATAATGTGCCATGTGCCCCATCATGTGCCCTAATGTGCTATGTGCCCTGATGTGCCCTGATGTGCTATGGTCTAGGGTCTCTATCAGGTTCTATTATTATGGGGGTCTCTATCAGGTTCTATTATTATGAGGGTCTCTATCAGGTTCTATTATTATGAGGGTCTCTATCAGGTTCTATTATTATGAGGGTCTCTATCAGGTTCTATTATTATGAGGGTCTCTATCAGGTTCTATTATTATGAGGGTCTCTATCAGGTTCTATTATTATGAGGGTCTCTATCAGATTTTATTATTATGAGGGTCTCCATCCGGTTCTATTATTATGAGGATCTCCATCAGATTCTATTATTATGAGGGTCTCCATCGGGTTCTATTATTATGAGGGTCTCTATCAGGTTCTATTATTATGAGGGTCTCCATCAGGTTCTATTATTATGAGGGTCTCCATCGGGTTCTATTATTATGAGGGTCTCTATCAGGTTCTATTATTATGAGGGTCTCTATCAGGTTCTATTATTATGAGGGTCTCCATCAGGTTCTATTATTATGAGGATCTCCATCAGGTTCTATTATTATGAGGATCTCCATCAGGTTCTATTATTATGAGGATCTCCATCAGGTTCTATTATGAGGATCTCCATAAGATTCTATTATTATGAGGGTCTCTATCAGGTTCTATTATTATGAGGGTCTCCATCGGGTTCTATTATTATGAGGGTCTCCATCGGGTTCTATTATTATGAGGGTCTCCATCGGGTTCTATTATTATGAGGGTCTCCATCGGGTTCTATTATTATGAGGATCTCCATCGGGTTCTATTATTATGAGGGTCTCCATCGGGTTCTATTATTATGAGGGTCTCCATCGGGTTCTATTATTATGAGGGTCTCCATCGGGTTCTATTATTATGAGGGTCTCCATCGGGTTCTATTATTATGAGGGTCTCCATCGGGTTCTATTATTATGAGGGTCTCCATCGGGTTCTATTATTATGAGGGTCTCCATCGGGTTCTATTATTATGAGGATCTCCATCGGGTTCTATTATTATGAGGGTCTCCGTTAGATTATCACTTTTATTTCTATCACATAAAATGTACACATCCCTTGTGATAGAAATAAGAGATGACAGGTCCTCTTTATGGAGACATCTGGGGGGTCTATAAGAACCCCAAATCTCTCCTCTACCTTGGAAAACATGAGATAAAAAAATGACATTGATTTCATGTTTTCCAAAAAAAAAAGTCAGTGTTTACATCTGCCAGAACTGGAAGTGACGTCATGGCGTCGCTTCCGGCCTCCCAGAACCATAGAGATGCCTGGGGACCATCTGGTCCAGGGCCAGCTCTATGGTAACCCAGTGACAGCGCTAGATTATATAAATCGGGCTCCCCGCTTGCATGGGAGAGCTGGGAAAGGTGCCGGGGGGAGGGGGGAACGTCCCCTTCTGGTGCCTGTAAAAGACATCCAGCAGCTAATCAGCCACTAGGATGGCTTTTACAACACAGGAAGTCGCTGGCTGCAAAAGTAAATCTCGGGATAAAGCCTGTAGCTCCTCCCATCATCCCGGTATGACCACTGAAAGTCCAGGACGTCCACCCGTCAGGAAGGGGTTAAAGAGGAACTCCTCCCTTATTATAAATAATAAATTATAAATAATACAACAAAGGCCTCTGGAGACGTGATTAGTAATTGTTTTTTTTTCTTTTTCTCTATAGTCGTATCACAGCGGCCATTTTTACTCCTGGAACATGTGACAGGAAGTACCCCGGAAGAATCCATGAGGCAGGGGGGACAACACTCGGAATACCAGTAATTGCAAGTAAAAGGAAACAATGTGTCATATTAAAATGTGGAGCTGTAGGGGGGGGGGTGGGGGAGCTCCGAGCTCCTTCAGAAAAAATTCAAAGTCGGCAGCTACAAATCCTCTACAAATACCAGGGATGGACTGGCCATCGGGTCTACCGGGAGTTTCCCGGTGGGCCGATTGCTCAGTGGGCCGGTTTCAGCGGCCGCCTATTGCATCGGAGGTCCGCAGCGATCTACCCGTCAATCGCCGACAGCTGGCGCCTGACGGGTAGATCAAGATTTAGCCAGCATGCAGAGTAGCGCAGGAAGTGTCTGTGATGGGTTCTCTCTCATGTCTCACTGCTCCCCGGGGGCCCCTCCTCTCTTCTCGTCCATCCCCATTTGCTTGTGACATCATCTGGGATGGACGAGAAGAGAGGAGGGGCCGCCGGGGAGCAGCGTAACATGAGAGAGAACCTATCACAGACGCTTCCTGTGCTACTCTGCATGCTGGCTAGTAAACAATGTGCCCCATAATGTGCCATGTGCCCTGATGTGCCCCGTAATGTGCCCTGATGTGCCCCAAGCCCTGATGTGCCCTAATGTGCTATGTGCCCCGATGTTCCCTGATGTGCCCCCATGTGCTATGTGCCCTGATGTGCCCTATGCTCTAATGTGCTATGTACCCTGATGTGCCCCGATGTGCCCTGATGTGTTATGTGCCCTGATGTGTTATGTGCCCTGATGTGTTATGTGCCCTGATGTGTTATGTGCCCTGATGTGTTATGTGCCCTGATGTGTTATGTGCCCTGATGTGTTATGTGCCCTGATGTGTTGTGCCCTGATGTGTTGTGCCCTGATGTGTTGTGCCCTGATGTGTTGTGCCCTGATGTGTTGTGCCCTGATGTGTTATGTGCCCTGATGTGCTATGTACCCTGATGTGCCCCATGCCCTAATGTGCTATGTACCCTGATGTGCCCTGATGTCTTGTGCCCTGATGTCTTGTGCCCTGATGTGTTGTGCCCTGGGCCGGTCTGGATGAAGTCCAGGGCCATACTTTTGTTCCAGTCCAGCCCTGACAAATATCGCAGCTGATGACTTTTAACCCCTTTCATGCCTGAGCCTAGTTCTGACATTTTTTGCTTACAAGTTAAAATCTGTATTTTTTTTCTACAAGATTATTTAGAACCACCAAACATCATATATATATTTATATATTTGTAGCAGAGACCCTAGAGAATAAAATGGCGATCACTGCAATATTCTATGTCACATGGCATTTGCGCAGCGGTCTTTCAAATGTACTTTTTTGGGGGGAAAAAAAGACAATTTTGCGGATTTAAAAAAACTAAACAGTAAAGTCAGCCCAATTTTTTTGTATAATGTGAAAGATGATGTTACGCCGAGTAAATTGATACCTAACATGTCACGCTTTGAAATTGCGCACACTCGTGGAATGGCGACAAACTACGGTACGTAAAAATCTCCACAGGCAACGCTTTTTTAGCATTACAGAGGAGGTCTAGGGCTAGAATTATTGCTCTCACTCTGACAATCGCGGCGATCCCTCACATGTGTGGTTTGAACATCGTTTACATTTGTGGGCGCGACTTACGTATGCGTTTTCTTTGCTGCGTGAGCGCGCAGGGACGGGGGCTCTTTAAAAAAAAATAATTTTTTTTCTTATTTATTTTATTTTTATTTTTTTACACTGTCCCTTTGAAAAAATAAATAAAATCTGATCACTTTTATTGCTGTTGCAAGGAATGTAAACCTCCCCGTGACAGTAATAGGTGGTGACAGGTCCTCTTTATGGAGGGATCGGGGGGGGGATCTAAAAGACCCCAAATCCCTCCTTTGCACTTAAAAGTATTCAGATCGCCAAAAACGGCCAATGATGAATGCTGTCATTTTTTTAAATCGGCGCCATTGGCGGCTGAGTAAACCGGAAGTGACGTCACGTCTGGGATTTTACACCGGAGACCCGATCAAAGCCGAATCCGGCTTCATTCAGATCTCAGCCAAGCCGAATGGTGGTTCGGGTCTCCCGGTGGGATTAGGGTGACCACATTTCCAAACTGCCATTTAGGGACACCCCTTCCTTAAAACCACCTTGTGCTGTAACGATTCACGGCACAGCTGGGGCGGTGGGTGCGCGCTTTACCCAGAAGCACCGATCAGCCCCTCAAAAATGGCCGCCGCATCGCCACTTTGCTCACCGACAGTACTTGTCCTGGCCGGCTGAGACCGCTTTACCTTTTTCCAACGCTGGCTCTACAGCGATTACACGCAAGAGGCGGGATTTATGATTTCTCCAATCACAAGCAGGGGGTGGGGATTGTGCCTCTCTAGACATTCCAGGATTGTCAGTGAGTAAAGCGGCGATGTGGCTGCCTTTTTTTGGGGGGGCATCAGATCAGCCCTGGTGGTGGGGGGCTGTGTTAGTTTCATTCCGGGGCACTGTATTGTCCTGGAATGAAGGTGCTCGGAACAGACCTGCAAAATGCGGGACTGTCCCGGGCAATGCGGGACTGTCCCGGGTAACCCAGGACTTGTGGTCACCCTAGGTGGGACGGGAGGCCCGGAAAGAGCGGCGGAAGGGGGGGATGGGGGGCGTCCCCTCCCGCTCCTTTAGGATAACAGCCGAGCAGCTTTTAGCCACATTGGTTGTTAGCACTAAAAAGCCGATCGCCCGCTCTAAAAAAGTAATAGTACCGGGGTGATGCCCGCAGCTGCATATCACCCTCTGGTATATAACCCCTTCATACCATGTATGTAAATTTGTGTATGGTTGGCGTGAAGGAGTTAATATTTATGGTCACTTACCTGTCCAGGGATCCCTCGGTGCCCTCACCCGAGCAGGTGCTGGCGCCGCCATTATGACTAAGGGAAACCTGCAGGAAAGCCTTGTGGCCTCACAGACGGTTTGCTACTGAACATGCGTGGAGCGCGCTGCACTCTGTGAATGGGCCAGCTGTGGAGAAAGTAGGAGGGGGGGCCGGACTTCCAGCTCAGTTCGCTGCCGCAAAACCAGGTGTCCCCCCCCACCCCCCACCGCAAAAGGTGCCAAATGTGGCAACAGAGAGGAGGAGGAGTCAGACGAGTGAAGCCCCCCCCCCTTTTGGGTGGATCTCGGCTTTTATGCTGGGTGCACACGGATGCCATGCAGGAAACTCACAGGGATCGTTGCGTTTCCCACATAGAAATCGCACTGTGTTCATTCGATCTGCTGCGAGTGCCAATTAAAAGTTAACGACGCCCCAAAAGCAGTGCTGTATGAGCCGTATGAAACGATCGCACTGCACAGAATCGCATGTGATTTGCACAGGGATGTGGTGCGATTTTCTGTGAAGCATATCATCAGTGTGAACCCAGCCTAAAGCCGAACGAAACCCGTCCACTTAATTTCCCAAATCGGCTACATTCAGGGCTGGTTCACCCCGGGATCGGACGGGAGCACGAGCCGCATTCCTGTGCGATTCCCGCGCACTCCCCATACTGTGTGATTTTTGAGATCGAAATCGTGTGAGAATGTGGCACATGCACTACTTTAAAAAAAAAAAATGTGCTGCGCAAAAAACGCATTGGCATCACGGTGCCCGCCATGTGACCGGACTCGCCTTTCCCGCACCGCGTTCTGGTGTAAGGCACGCTGTGATTGATGACCGGCACAGTTGCTTGTGCTCTCAATCAAACTGTGAAGCTATCAAATTCCTGGTGGTCATCTCCATGGCATCTGCAGATCAGTTAGAAGTGAAGATGGCATCATGGTGCCCGCAATGGTGCCCGCTTCCTTGGCGGGAGGGGATGAAAGGGTTTCGTTTTCTTTTTTCTTATTATTATTAGAATGTTTGATTTTGTTTTGTTATTTGTAGATATTTCACATTTCAAATCAGCAAAATGGGGACCTTCCCAATGTTAGGTGGGTGGTCATAATGTTATGGCTGATCGGTGAATACCATCGATTGTAGATTCTATAATTCTCCTACAGAATAAATAATACACACCGATTATTTCCACCAAAGAAATGGAGAAGAATACATTTTACACCAAATTTATAAAGAAATATTATTTATTAGCAAAATTTTATAACAGAAACAAAAAAAACACATTTTTTTCCTGAAGTTTTCAGTCTTATTTAGTTTATTTAGGAAAAAAACAAAACAAAACCCCCCAGTGGTGATTAAATACCACCAAAAGAAAGATCTATTTGTGTGAAAAAAAATGATAAAAATGTCCTATGTGTACAGTGTTGTATGACCGCGTAATTGTCATTCAAAGTGCGACAGCGATGAAAGCTGAAAATTGGCCTGGGCAGGAAGGGGGTAAAGAAGTCCGGTATTGAAGGGGTTAATGAAGTTCTACATTAAGGTAAACTGTAATGGAGTGTCAGCTCTCTGTCTGTATCATGTGATGAGAAAAGTATAAAGCACCCCAGGTGGGACTCGAACCCACAATCCCTGGCTTAGGAGGCCAGTGCCTTATCCATTAGGCCACCGGGGCTTTGCTTCTTCAAATTCTTCATTTTTTCTCATTTTTGTGTCTTTTTTTTGTTTTTTGTTTTTGTTTTTTGTTTTATGTGTTTTCTTTGTTGTGTCTATGTTTTTTTTTTGTTTTGTTTTTTTTTGTTTTTGTCTTTTGTTTTAAATGTACACTATTTATTTATTATTGTACATTTTTTTTATTGTAAATAAATCAATAGAAGGAAGTGATTCTAAGGCCTTGATAATCAGAGATCGGTCACTGTTATCTTCTGGCTCCCCATAGGTGGGGCCTTTTTCAGACCCCTAAATCGTACGATGATTCAGAGGAAGGAGAAAACCCCCCTCCTTGCTCAGATTGTCTCCAAAGGGGAGGGGGGGGGATTCCTTCCTGACCCCCGAAGGCGATCGGATTGTCCCTGAATCATCAGTCTAGGGTGCCCCGTTCATCTCCCTGTACGATGCTCAGATATCTGACATGTGTGCGGGTGTGGGTGCACGGCCCCGGATACAGACAGCGTGCATCCATGTACCTACACCCGCACACATGTCAGATTGGGAGCAGTGTCTGTGTCTGTGAAGGGGGGTGTTTTTGAAATGGGGATGCACAGGTGGTCCACTCCTCCTTCGTTTTTTTTTTTTTTGTTTTTTGTCTGTTTTTTTAATGTTTTTGTCTTTGTTTTTTTTTTTTTTTATCTTTGTTTTGTTTTTTGTGTTTTTTTGTGTTTTTTGACTTTGTTTTTTTGTTTTTTGTGTTTTTTTTTTGGGGGGGGGAGGTATCTAGTTGTGACAGATATCCACTTCCACTTCCCCTGGGATAACCTAGGTGTTCCATGTACCCCGGTGCAGGCAGTCCCATCGATGGCTAATGGGAGGCAGGAGATGTATGGACACAGACGCTGATCCTAATCTGACATGTGTGCGGGTGTGGGTGCACGGCCCCGGATACAGACAGTGTGCATCCATGTACCTACACCCGCACACATGTCAGATTGGGAGCAACGTCTGGCTTACCCACAATCCCTGGCTTAGGAGGCCGGTGCCTTATCCATTAGGCCACCGGGGCTTTGGGTTTTTTTTTGTTTTTAGTCTTTGTTTTTTTTTTTGTGTTTTGTTTTGTTTTAAATGTACAGTATTTATTTTTGTACATTTTTTTTATTGCAAATAAATCTAAATGATTTAGGAAATGATTCTAAGGCCTTGATAATCAGAGATCGGTCACTGTTATCCTCTGGCTCCCCATAGGTGGGGCCTTTTTTTGGACCCGTAAACCTTACGATGATTCAGAGGAAGGCGAAAACCCCCCTCCTTGGTCAGATTGTCTCCAAAGAGGGGGAAAAAATTCCTTCCTGACCCCCGAAGGCGATCGGATTGTCCCTGAATCATCAGTCTAGGGTGCCCCGTTCATCTCCCTGTACGATGCTCAGATATCTGACATGTGTGCGGGTGTGGGTGCACGGCCCCGGATACAGACAGTGTGCATCCATGTACCTACACCCGCACACATGTCAGATTGGGAGAAGCTTCTGTGTCTGTGAAGGGGGGTGTTTTTGAAATGGGGATGCACAGGTGGTCCACTCCTCCCGGTGCAGGCAGTCCCATTGATGGCTAATGAGACGCAGCAGATGTATGGACACAGACGCTGATCCTGATCTGACATGTGTGCGGGTGTGGGTGCACGCCCCGAATGCAGACAGTGTGCATCCATGTACCTACACCCGCACACATGTCAGATTGGGAGAAGCGTCTGTGTCTGTGAAGGGTTGTGTTTTCCCACAAAGGGACGCAAGATGGTTGTTGGTTCTACTGCATTATACATGCCAAGGCCTTAGTGAACCAACGCTGCCTCTGTGGTGGTGGAGGGGCGGCCAGTAACTGCCGCCTCATGCTCGCTCTCATGTAGGAGAAGCCTTTGAAGTTCTTCCGGTCCTTTTTTTTTATTGGACGATCCTTGTCTACTCTGGTCATGAATTCTTTCATCTCCATTCTTCTATCGATCGGTGCCTTATTCATCTGGAAAAAAGAAAAAGACATTGAGAGATTCTGATTGATACAGAAAATGGTAACAAAGCATGGTGACCCCCTCCCCCCCCACAACTCTGATGTGCTGCGGATTACCCCAAGAAGGTTCCTTCAAGCCCAGCTCTCTCTAGTGGTGAGAAGAAGCGTTGCACTTCACCAACACACCGTTGAACTATATCTAGACCAGGGATCTTCCAAACTACGGCCCTCCAGCTGTTGCGGAATTACACGTCCCATGAGGCATTGTAAAACTCTCAGACATGACTGGGCATGATGGGAATTGTAGTTCCTGAACAACTGGAGGGCTGTAGTTTGGAGACCACCCTGATCTAGACCATGTGTGTCAAACAGAAGGCTTGTGGGCCAAATCGGACCCATCAGGGATCACCGAGTAAATAAAGCAGGATGATTGGTATACTTACTGATCCCGATGCCAATGGCGAGGTGGCCTTTCCTTTCTCTAAGTCGGTCCAGTCGATCCCCTCGAAATATTTGTGGCGTCTGATGTCCCTTACAAGTTCTGTTCGCTTTTCTTGGTCCTTACATAGGAGCTGTAGAGAAGAATGAAATATAATAAGAAACAATGCAAGAACAATAACAATATGTGGACAACAGAACCCACTATTTTAATATTTGATTCTGACAGCGACATATTTCAGCTTCTGCAGCTGTGGTCCTGATTGGATCGGGGCGTAGCATGGTACCTTATTTGTGTCATCTTAGCTCATTAAAGTTTTTAAAGGAGAAGTAAAAAAAATAAAAATAAAGATATTTTGTAATTGTTATGAAAGTGATTGTAAAGCCTAAGTGGTTGTAAAGGCAGAAGGTGCAGAAGCCCCCCCCCCCCCCTCCCTCGGCCCCCCTAATACTTATCTGAGCCCCATCTCTATCCAGCGATGTCCACGAGTGTCTCGGCCATCAGGGACTCTCCCTCCTGATTGGCTGAGACACAGCAGCGGCGCCATTGGCTCCCACTTCAATCAATCAAAGTGAATTAGCCAATCAGGAGAGAGAGGGGGATGGGCCCGAATTGCAGCTCAGTGTCTGAATGGACAATTAGAGCTGCGGCTCGGCTCGGATGCCCCCCCCATAGCTGCTGGAACAGATTTGTATCCCTTAAAAGAAGGTAAAGTTCAGTGTATACTCACCCTTTTTAGGAGGTCCTGGAGGTTGTTGTCCAGGGTAACTGGATAATAGGGTTCCATATTTACTAATGCCCTCATGATGTCACGGGCGTTCTGCATGTGAGTACAGAAGGGATGCAGTCCAAAGATCATTTGGTATACGATCAATCCTAAGGCGAAATAGTCCACGGAGGTGAAGTACGGCACGTTGTTAATGACCTGTAGAAACAAAAGGGAGAGAAATAAGGATGAGAACATTCCTGAGCCAGGCAGAGGACAGAGATGACTCCATGCTGATGTACACTATATTGTCAAAAGTATTGTGACGCCTGCCTATCCACACGCATAAACATTAATGGCATCCCAGTCTTAGTCCGGAGGGTTCAATATTGAGTTGGCTCCGCCCTTTGCAGTTATAACAGGTTCAACTCTTCTGGGAAGGCCGTCCACAAGGTTTAGGAGGGTGTCTATGGGAATGTTTGACCATTTTTCCAGAAGCGCATTTGTGAAGTCAGGCGCTGATGTTGGACGAGAAGGAAGGCCTGGCTCGCAGTCTCCGCTTTAGTTCATCCCAAAGGTGTTCTATTAGGTTGAGGTCAGGACTGTGTGCAGGCCAGTCAAGTTCCTCCACCCCAAACCCACTTATCCATGTCTTTATGGACCTTGCTTTGTGCACTGGTGGGCAGTCATGCTGGAACAGGAAGGGGCCGTCCCCAAACTCCTCCCACAAAGTTGGGAGCATGAAATTGTCCAAAATGTCTTGGTATGCTGACGCCTTAAGAGTTCCCTTCACTGGAACTAGGGGGTCTAGCCCATCCCCTTAAAAACAACCCCCCACACCATAATCCCCCTCGACAAAGTAATTTGGACCAGTACACAAAGCAAGGTCCATAAAGACACGAATGATCAAATTTGGGGTGAAGGAACTTGATTGGACTGGTCCTGACCTCAACCTTTGGGATGAATTAGAGCAGAGACTGCGAGCCAGGCCTTCTCATCCAACATCAGTGCCTGACCTCACAAATGCTCTTCTGGAAGAACGATCAAACATTCCCATAGACACCCTCCTAAACCTTGTGGACGGCCTTCCCAGAAGAGGTGAAGCTGTTATAGCAGCAAAGGGCGGAGCCAACTCAATATTGAACCCTCCGGACTAAGACTGGGATGTCATTAAAGGTCATGTGTGTGTAAAGGCTGGCGTCCCAATACTTTTGACAATATAGTGTATGTGATGTATGAAGCCTCCCAGGAGTCCTAAAATTGTGCTAAGATTCAAAATATAACAAACGAAGGTGAAGCTTGTGAATATTGGAGGTGAGGCATAAAGTATATGATAAAGGTATACGGACCCCAGTAAGTCAATGTTCACAAGCGCTCACCATGGTAAAGAGAAGGAGGAGTACAGCAGGTGAGCCGTTCCTGAAGCTTTTATCCCATTTGTATGTGTGAGTCGGGCCAGACAGATCCCTCCATCTACACCCCGGGCCTCAATGTCCTCCACAAAGAAGCTCCCACACTGCTACAACTCTCAGAACTTCCCCTTTTGTTGGATGTAGTTGTGGCCTGGAGACCCACCGAAAGTAACCGGGACCCCAGTGGAGGAATTCTCCATTTAATGAAAGGGGAGCCCCTTTATGGCCTCTCTGTATCCCATAATAATTACAATTAAGTCTAATATCAGAACATCATAAAACTTACTTCTGGGGCAAGGTATGCCGGTGTACCCATACGTCCTCTGATCCTATTGGAACTGGTGACACCAGCCACAGACAAGCCGAAATCGGCAATCTTGATATGTCCTTCACCGTTCAGTAGTATGTTCGCCGGCTTGATATCTCTGTGAAGAAAAGAAGTGAACAGTTAGCTCTGCATATCCTACATTATATTAAGAGAGAAAAGATACAAATATACATCTATGCAAAGAAGAATGAAGATTGATGGGTGGACATTGGCTTATTTGATATCCGCCTACAGGAAGATCTCTGTTCTGGGGTTCACAGCTCCGCCCACCTGCTATATTCACCATGAGGAGCTCTCACTCCTCTTGCTGGATTTTGTATAAATCCTACATTAAACAGAATATGGCATGAACAGGGAGACTTCTGCAGTAAAGGAAGGAGACTTTACGGGAGGCAACACAACTGGAAACTCATGGAACTGGTGGAAAGTCTTCCTGATTCACCAAAAAAATACCAGAAGCCGAGGGGTGATTGCACCCAACATTACCTACCCATAACTACAAGAACAATTATGGTGGAGTGACCCATTAAAGCAGAATTTGGGGGGAAAAAGAAAATACCCATGTGATAGGCCTCCCCCACACTGCAATGGTTTATGCCTTGGGTACCAATAAAAGGGAGGTTTATTCACCTAATCCCCACTCTCACAGTCCAATCCCCACAGCCTCAGGGTGAAAAGAGCGGCCGGGAAGGAGGTCAGCAGAAGTCTTTGCTATTGGTCCCCTAGGCATAAATAATCATGTAACCCTTATAGTGAGGTGGGAGCCCCTCTACAAGGGAGGGTTTTTCTTTTCCCCAGGGTTCACCTTTAAATTTTTGCATTATTAATCAGCTGATCCAATCCTTACCTGTGGACGATCTGACGAGCGTGCAGGAATTGCAGTCCACATATTATTTCCGCAGTGATGAATCTGATGGAGAAAGAAAGATATGAATTGGCATTCAAAACCATCACAGACCAAAAAAAAGGTAAAAGTACAGAGGGGTATGGATGGAAGGGCTAGGGATGGACGGGGTATGGATGGAGAGAGTATGGATGGAGAGAGTATGGATGGACGGGGTATAGATGGAGGTGGACAGGTTATGGATGGACGGGTTATGCATGGACGGGTTATGGATGGACGGGATATGGATGGACAGGTTATGGATGGAGAGAGTATGGATGGACGGGGTATAGATGGAGGTGGATGGGGTGTGGATGGATGGGGTGTGGATGGACAGGTTATGGATGGACAGGTTATGGATAGACGAGTTATGCATGGACGGGGTATGGATGGGCAGGTTATGGATGGACGGGGTATGGATGGAGGTGGATGGGGTGTGGATGGATGGGGTGTGGATGGACGGGGTATGGATGGACAGGTTATGGATGGACGGGGTATGGATGGAGGTGGATGGGGTGTGGATGGACAGGTTAGGGATGGACGGGTTATGGATGAACGGGGTATGGATGGAGTGTTATGGATGGAGTGTTATGGATGAACAGGTTATGGATGGACGGGTTATGGATGAACGGGGTATGGATGGAGTGTTATGGATGGACAGGTTATGGATGGACGGGGTATGGATGGAGTGTTATGGATGGGCGGGGTATGGAAGTAAGGATATGGATGGACAGGGTGTGGATGGACAGGGTGTGGATGGACGGGGTGTGGATGGACTGGGTATGGATGGGCATGGTATGGATGGACGGGTTATGGATGGACGGGGTAAGGATGGGCATGGTATGGATGGACGGGTTATGGATGGACGGGGTATGGATGGACAGGGTATGGATGGACAGGATATGGATGGACAGGGTATGGATGGACAGGGTGTGGATGGACGGGATATGGATGGACGGGATATGGATGGACAGGGTATGGATGGACGTTGTATGGATGGACGGGATATGGATGGACAGGGTATGGATGGACAGGGTGTGGATGGACGGGGTATGGATGGACGGGGTATGGATGGACAGGGTATGGATGGACAGGGTATGGATGGACAGGGTATGGATGGACGTTGTATGGATGGACAGGGTATGGATGGACGGGGTATGGATGGACGGGATATGGATGGACAGGGTATGGATGGACAGGGTATGGATGGACAGGGTATGGATGGACCTTGTATGGATGGACGGGATCTGGATGGACAGGGTGTGGATGGATATGTATGGGCGGGATATGGATGGGCGGGGTATGGATGGACGGGGTATGGATGGACGGGATATGGATGGACAGGGTATGGATGGACGGGGTGTGGATGGACGGGGTGTGGATGGACGGGGTGTGGATGGACGGGGTGTGGATGGACGGGGTGTGGATGGACGGGGTGTGGATGGACGGGGTGTGGATGGACGGGGTGTGGATGGACGGGGTGTGGATGGACGGGGTGTGGATGGACGGGGTGTGGATGGACGGGGTATGGATGGACGGGGTGTGGATGGACAGGGTGTGGATGGGCATGGTGTGGATGGACGGGGTGTGGATGGGCGGGGTGTGGATGGGCGGGGTGTGGATGGACGGGATATGGATGGACGGGATATGGATGGACGGGATATGGATGGACGGGGTATGGATGGACGGGTTGTGGATGGACGGGGTGTGGATGGACGGGGTGTGGATGGACGGGGTGTGGATGGACGGGGTGTGGATGGACGGGGTGTGGATGGACGGGGTGTGGATGGACATGGTATGGATGGACGGGGTATGGATGGACGGGGTATGGATGGACAGGGTATGGATGGATGGATATGGATGAACGGGATATGGATGGACGGGGTATGGATGGACGGGGTATGGATGGACGGGGTATGGATGGACGGGGTATGGATGGACGGGGTATGGATGGACGGGGTGTGGATGGACGGGGTGTGGATGGGCATGGTATGGATGGACAGGGTATGGATGGACGGGATATGGATGGACGGGGTATGGATGGACGGGGTATGGATGGACGGGGTATGGATGGACGGGGTATGGATGGACGGGGTATGGATGGACGGGGTATGGATGGGCATGGTATGGATGGACAAGGTATGGATGGACGGGATATGGATGGACGGGATATGGATGGACGGGGTATGGATGGACGGGGTATGGATGGACGGGGTATGGATGGATATGGATGGACGGGGTATGGATGGACGGGGTATGGATGGACGGGATATGGATGGACGGAGTATGGATGGACGGGGTATGGATGGACGGGGTATGGATGGATATGGATGGACGGGGTATGGATGGACGGGGTATGGATGAATGGGGCCTGGCTATGTCACTGCCTGTGGTCAGCCACCCCTGACACCAGCGTGAACCATCATCAGACTTACCTTGCGGTGTTGTCTTCGATTAAAACTTTTGCAATCAATCCCGAAAGATCGCCTCCACTCAGGAATTCCATGACAAAGACCAGATGATTCTGTATGAAAAGAAGAGGTAAAGGTTACATTATAGACATCTCTGATTTCACGTTGTTGAAGAATGTACAGAGTTATGCACACAAGTTAGGAAAACCAAACAGAGAAATGACGTAGGCCACCATGGCTGGACTATCCTGATCTCAATACTAGTTTTGTGTGGCTGTTGGGGTGATCCAGTCATTTCAGTACTTTTGGCCACCATTCTGGAAGTCTCGTGTAGATGAGCAGACCTGACTTCTCCAGTCATCCTAGCTGCAGGATGGTTCTGACTCAGTGACTCAAAGCTTTGAGGTCAGAGGCAGCCAGGCAAATAGCATTTTCAAAAGTAGGTGAGCAATGGGGGCCTCTCAGTAAACGGTTTCTATAAAGGAAACCTCTACTCTGTACAGTTTACTTCATCAATCTCCAGCCTTGTATGAAGCTCTCTAGAGTTCTGCTCTTATCTATATTGCTTCCCTGACTACAGCCGGAGCCCTCAGAAAAAGCTGGTTTGGGACACAACAGTGGAGCTCCCCTCTGCCTCTCACAATTCAACACTTATTGGCTGAAGGACTCATTAAAAAGAACTAAGACTATCATGAGGGGAAGGGGGGATGCTTAGCCTTGTGTAAGTTTTGACTCCCAAAAAAGTCACCATTTGAATAATTGGTTTAGGGCAGGGATATGCAATTAGTTGACCTCCAGCTGTTGCAGAACTACAAGTCCCATGAGGCATAGCAAGACTCTGACAGCCACAAGCATGACACCCGGAGGCAGAGGCATGATGGGACTTGTAGTTTTGCAACAGATGGAGGTCCGCTAATTGCATATACCTGGTTTAGGGGGTCTGGATCAGTAGGGGAGCGCAGTACAGGAAAGAGATGAAGAAATGGAAAGATGAAAAGACTTACCTTCGTCTGGAATGATGCAAACAGATTAGTGATGAATCGATTGCCACTGCACGCTTGTAGTATGTTCTTCTCCAGAAGAGCACAACTGAAGTTTCCTTGAAGTAATTTTTTTTTCACTATTTTTATCGCCATCTTCTGTTCCATGGCATAATGAGAGGCCAACAGCACCTTCCCGAAGGCCCCGTGTCCAAGTACTTCATGGTAAGTAAAGCTTTGCATTGATAGTTCACACGGCTGGTCATTGTCAACAGGACCACCTGATGGTTCTAGTGCTAGTGCATCATATAATGAAATATAGTCAGATAATGCACTGTGGGATGAAACGTGTGAAGGTAGATTACTCCGTAGTGCACTGTGCTTTGAAGCCCGTTTGCTGGAGGTTTGAGCCAATGGTCCTTCTTCTTCCTCTTTGGAGGTGGTAAATGATGACAGTTGAGTATTCTCACCCTCACTAGTGGATAGAGTGAGCGGAGTATTCTTGTCCTCAATGTTTGTAACCAGTGGAGTTGCGTCAATCTCACTGGTGATCGGAACCTCTGGAATTTTCTTTTCCTCGGTGTCTGTAGCCAGTAGGGGTTCCTCACTCTCACTGGAGATTGGAGCCACTGGTACTAGCTTGTCCTCGGAGTCTGTAGCCAGTAGGGGTTCCTCACTCTCACTGGAGATTGGAGCCACTGGTACTAGCTTGTCCTCGGTGTCTGTAGCCAGTAGGGGTTCCTCACTCTCACTGGAGATTGGAACCACTGGTACTATCTTGTCCCCGTTTGTAGCCGGTAGGGGTTCCTCACTCTCACTGGAGATTGGAACCACTGGTACTAGCTTGTCCTCGGAGTCTGTAGCCAGTAGAGATTCCTCACTCTCACTGGTGATCGGAACCTCTGGAATTTTCTTTTCCTCGGTGTCTGTAGCCAGTAGGGGTTCCTCACTCTCACTGGAGATTGGAACCACTGGTACTATCTTGTCCTCGGCGTCTGTAGCCAGTAGGGGTTCCTCACTCTCACTGGAGATTGGAGCCACTGGTACTAGCTTGTCCTCGGAGTCTGTAGCCAGTAGGGGTTCCTCACTCTCACTGGAGATTGGAGCCACTGGTACTAGCTTGTCCTCGGAGTCTGTAGCCAGTAGAGATTCCTCACTCTCACTGGAGATTGGAACCACGGGTACTATCTTGTCCCCGTTTGTAGCCGGTAGGGGTTCTTCACTCTCACTGGAGATTGGAACCACGGGTACTATCTTGTCCCCGTTTGTAGCCGGTGGGGTTTCCTCACTCTCAGTAGTGGGTCCATCCCCTGTAGTCGGCTGTATTTTGGTGGTGATGGGGTCATTATTTTCTTCTGGAGAGAGGAGAAAAAACAATTATTTATATTCCTGCTATTTACACATCATTTACTAATGTTACACACAATGGACATGTAAATACATTTCATTTTTCATATGTAAGTGAATGTCAGCAGTGTTATGAGAATGATTTTGTATTACACATTTCTCTTTATGGAGATTTTATATATATGGACAGTGCGGGAGTTCTGGGCCCCTGGGAGTCGATACTTAGTGCACGGTTTTCTGTGCCAGTCCCTGTGAAATCTCTAACAGCTCTGACCCCGTTGTCCAGACATTACAATTTGGTCCTTGTCAAAGTCTGTCAAATTCTTACACTTTTTTTTTTTTGCTTTCAGTACATCAACTTCAGGGACAACATGTTCACTGGCTGCCTAATATATCCCACCCACTTATAGGTGCCGACCAGATAATCATTGTCTATTCACTTTACCTGCCAGTGGTCAGAATGTTATGGCTGATCAGTGTATTTGTGTGTATACAGTATATACCTTGCATGAAAACATACTTTTAGGAAAACCTCCCTATTCACAATTCAAAATGTGCAATGTGCAGTCCACCAATATATATATATATATATATACAGTGATGGAAAAAGGTATTTGATTGGCTGCTGATTTTGTACATTTGCCCACTGACAAAGAATCAATCAGTCTATAATTTTATTGGTCGGTTTATTATAACAGTGAGAGAATAACAACAAAAATATCCAGAAAAACACATTTCAAAAAAGTTATAAATTGATTTGCATTTTAATGAGTGAAATAAGTATTTGATCCCCGATCAATCAGCAAGATTTCTGTCTCCCAGATGTCTTCTATACAGGTAACAAGCTGAGATTAGGAGAACTCTTCTCTCTCTTTCTCTCTCTTAAAGGGAGTGCTCCTAATCTCAGCTTGTTACCTGTATAGAAGACACCTGTCCACAGAAGCAATCAATCAGATTCCAATCTCTCCACCAAAGACCAAAGATCTGTCCAAGGAGTTCGGGGAGAAGATTGTAGATCTACACAAGGCTGGAATGGGCTACAAGACCATCGCCAAGCAGCTTGGTGAGAAGGAGACAACAGTTGGTGGGATTATTCACAAATGGAGGAAACACAAAATAACGATCGATCTCCCTCGGTCTGGGGCTCCATGGAAGATCTTAACTGGTGGAGGTTCAATGATCATGAGGACGGTGAGGAATCAGCCCAAGAAAACAATCGGTAACACACTACACCGTGAAGGACTGAAATCCTGCAGCCCCCGCAAGGTCCCCCTGACCAGGAAATCACATGTACAGGTCCATCTGAAGATCACTAATGAACATCGAATGATTCCGAGGAGAACTGGAGGAAAGTGTTGTGGTCAGAGGAGACCAAAATCGAGATCTTTGGCATCAACTCAACTCGCCGTGTTTGGAGGAGGAGGAATGCTGCCTATGACCCCAAGAACACCATCCCCCACCGTCATACATGGAGGTCCTATGACCCCAAGAACACCATCCCCCACCGTCATACATGGAGGTCCTATGACCCCAAGAACACCATCCCCCACTGTCATACATGGAGGTCCTATGACCCCAAGAACACCATCCCCCACCGTCATACATGGAGGTCCTATGACTCCAAGAACACCATCCCCCACCGTCATACATGGAGGTCCTATGACCCCAAGAACACCATCCCCCACCGTCATACATGGAGGTCCTATGACCCCAAGAACACCATCCCCCACCATCATACATGGAGGACCTATGACCCCAAGAACACCATCCCCCACCGTCATACATGGAGGTCCTATGACCCCAAGAACACCATCCCCCACCGTCATACATGGAGGTCCTATGACCCCAAGAACACCATCCCCCACCATCATACATGGAGGACCTATGACCCCAAGAACACCATCCCCCACCCTCATACATGGAGGTCCTATGACCCCAAGAACACCATCCCCCACCGTCATACATGGAGGTCCTATGACCCCAAGAACACCATCCCCCACCGTCATACATGGAGGTCCTATGACCCCAAGAACACCATCCCCCACCGTCATACATGGAGGTCCTATGACCCCAAGAACACCATCCCCCACCGTCATACATGGAGGTCCTATGACCCCAAGAACATCATCCCCCACCGTCATACATGGAGGACCTATGACCCCAAGAACACCATCCCCCACCCTCATACATGGAGGTCCTATGACCCCAAGAACACCATCCACCACCGTCATACATGGAGGTCCTATGACCCCAAGAACACCATCCCCCACCATCATACATGGAGGACCTATGACCCCAAGAACACCATCCCCCACCGTCATACATGGAGGTCCTATGACCCCAAGAACACCATCCCCCACCGTCATACATGGAGGTCCTATGACCCCAAGAACAACATCCCCCACCGTTATACATGGAGGTCCTATGACCCCAAGAACACCATCCCCCACCGTCATACATGGAGGTCCTATGACCCCAAGAACACCATCCCCCACCCTCATACATGGAGGTCCTATGACCCCAAGAACACCATCCCCCACCGTCATACATGGAGGTGGAGATATTATGCTTTGGGGGTTATTTTCTGCTAAGGGGACAGGACAACTTCACCGCATCAAAGGGACGATGGACGGGGCCATGTACTGTCAAATCTTGGGAGAGAACCTCCTTCCCTCAGCCAGGGCATTGAAAATGGGTCATGGATGGGTCTTCCAGCATGACAATGACCCAAAACACACGGCCAAGGCAATAAACGAGGGGCTCAAGAAGAAGCATATTAGTGGCCTAGCCAGTCAGACATTAATCCCATAGAAAATATGTGGAGGGAGCTGAAGGTTCGAGTTACCAAACGTGGGCCTGGAAACCTTCATGACTTGGAGAGGATCTGCAAAGAGGAGAAAATCCCTCCTGAGATGTGTGCAAACCTGGAGGCCAACTCCAAGAAACGTCTGACCTCTGTGATCGCCAACAAGGGTTTCTCCACCAACTACTAAGTCATGTTATGTGAAGGGTTCACATACTTATTTCACTCATTAAAATGCAAATCAATTTATAACTTTTTTGAAATGCGTTTTTTTGGATATTTCTGTTGTTATTCTGTCTCTCACTGTTATAATAAACCGACTATGAAAAAATTATAGACGATCGATTCTTTGTCAGTGAGCAAACGTACAAAATCAGCAGGGGAGCAAATCATTTTTCCCCTCACTTTGTATCTATGCATTCATTTGCCCTACAGTACTTTGTGTGCTATTTCTCTATTATAATACTTACCTACAGCCTCATCTTTTGTGGATTTTGGTTTATAAAAGGGGCAGATTCTGCATAGAACTGCCCTGACCCCCCGCACAATTGCCCTACCCTCACCCCTTGGAGGGGCAGTATCCTCAGGCTGGCGGTCCTCTGTTATGGGGTTTACTCTGAGAAGTACAACGTTCTCCTCTGTCTTGGTGATCAGAAGATCCTTCACATTGTATCCTCTCTTCTTCAATAGATTTCCAATTGCCCAAAACCCACCCTTCTGGGGGGTAGGTATTATGGGCTGGGTGGTAGGTGGGTGTTCCTCTGTTAAAGGACCCACTTTTGGCAATAAAACAGGTTCCCCTGTGTTGGTTTTCAGAGAATTCTGCATCTCACACATTTTATTTCTCGCAAAAAGCCGCATCATTCTAGAAAAAATGAGCAACAAAGGCAGAGAACACAGGTCTGCTTCCTCTTCACTCTGAGGTCACTTACTGTCTGAGCTGCAACTGCTGGGAGGGTTCCTTATATAGGGCTCTGCCAACGATGACATCACTATTGTCATGGCAACACAAGTCATTTGCATCACTGGCATGCATGTGATGTCACATGTCTGCGTTGCGTTGCCATGACAATAACTGACATGCAAATCATGTCACATGTCTGCGTTGCGTTGCCATGACGACTACTGTCATATGCAAATGAGGTCCATCCCAATAACTGGTAAACACCACCATTGGACCTTCTATTGTGTATCAGAATTTTATATGGACATATTTTTTTTGGTCTAATAAAAGGAAATCTGGGACATTTGTGTTGGCTTACATCTGATTTATTCATGTTTAATGACCATAATAAAATTCATGTCTAGAGATTCAGTTCACAAAGCTGTAATAACACCGGCATGAGCTGCTCTATTATTAACTCTTTAAAGGTCAAATTTCAAATCTGCTGCCAAAAAATAACTGACATTTGTTTGAAAATTTTGAATTTCTTGGCGGCTGCTGAAAAAATAACTGACTTTTTTTTTTTTTTTTTTTTGCATTTTGAATTTTGACAAACTCGTCATTTGTTTAATAAAGCTTATTAGACTTCATGTATATTTTAAGGGAACTTTTCTTTAATAAAGTTTAAAGATAAAATCTTATATAAAAATATATCTATTAGATTTCCATGTTACAGGAAATTATTTTACTTGCAAATTTTTAAAACATTTAATTCACTCTCTTTTTTTTTTTAGTGTTTCCAATATATTTGTATAAACTATTGGATATTCTACCCTCGCTGTACTATTTAATGAATTTCATTATTTATAAATTCTTTATCTGATTTTCTGAAGAAAATCTTTGAAAATAACAATTTGAATTTCTTGGCGGCTGCTGAAAAAATAACTAACATTTTTTTTTTTTTTTTAAATTTGAATTTTTTTGCTGAAAAAATGGTTGTTTGTTGTGAGTGTGCAAGACTCCATGTACAAACACATATCAGTTAATTATGGGGGGGAGGGGTCCCCTATTTCTGTCCAGTACCAGCCTGTAATACTCCTCTATTACCCGACCATTCCTCACTATTAGGCCTATTTCTGACATTTTGTTGTTTACAAGTTAAAATCAGTATTTTTTTGCTGGAATAATACATAGAAACCACCAAACATTATATATATATTTTTTTTAGCAGACCTTAGAGAATAAAATGGAGATCATTACAATACTTTATGTCACACCGTATTTGCGCAGTGGTCTTACAAACACAGTTTTTTGGGAAAAAATTCACTTTTTTTAAATAAAACAAAACAAAAAAAAAAAAAAACAGTAAAATTAGCCGAATTCTTTTGTATAATGTGAAAGCTGATGTTATGCTGAGAAAATTGATTCCTAACATGTCACGCTTTAAAATTCCACACGCTCGTGAAATGGCGACAAACTACGGAACTTACAAATCTCCATAGGCAAAGTTTTATTTAAATATTTTTACAGGTTACCAGTTTAGAGTTACAGAGGAGATCTGGTGACAGAATTATTGCTCTCGCTCTAACGATCGCGGCGATATCTCACATGTGTGGTTTGAACAATGTTTACATATGTGGGCGTGACTTACGTGTGCGTTCGCTTCTTCGAAGGGATGGGGCGCTTACATTTTTTTTTTCTTAATTATTTTACTTTTTATTTTATTTCATTTAAAAAAAAATGTTTTTGATCACTTTTATTTCTATCACAAAAAATGTGCACATCCCTTGTGATAGAAATAAGAGATGACAGGTCCTCTTTATGGAGACATCTGGGGGGGTCTATAAGACCCCAAATCTCTCCTCTACCCCGGAGAGCATGAGATGAAACAAACAGCATTTTGAGGGATGGGGGCGCTTTACATTCATTTTTTTATTATTATTTAGGTTTTTTTTTTGTTTTGTTTTTTATACACTGTCCGTTTAAATATATATAAATATATATTTTTTAATCATTTTTTTAATATACCATATATACTTGAGTATAAGTCGTTCCGAGTATAAGTCGAGGCCCCAAATTTACCACAAAAAAATGGGAAAAACTTAGTGACCCGAGTATAAGACGAGGGTGAGAAATGCACAGCTACTGTAAGAGGAAAAGAGGGTCAACAATGCCCATTTGCAGCCTCACTGTGCCCATTTGCAGCCATAGGTCCTCCGAACTTCAAACTCGGTAGTTAAGGGTTCCTAGATGCCCCCCTAGCTGCAGCCAAAATGTGGGGTCTCTGAACCCAAAGGGTCCCGAAATGACATTGCTGCAGATGGACACAGTTGACTGATTTTGGGGCCCTGTATCTCGGGGCCACTTAATGCTAGGAACACCAAATTTGGTGTGTAAACCCAGTGGAACTAGCACCATAAAATATCCAAATCTGGGGTGGCCCAGAGATACAGGGCCCCAAAAATCGGTTCAGAAAATGTCAAGCACTTTTCTGCAGCAGAGAATGACATTTTCCGAACCGATTTTGGAGCCCCGTATCTCGGGGCCACTTAGTGCTAGGAACTCCAGCTTTGGATATGTAGTGGTACCAGTTCCACTGGGTTTGCACACCAAATTTGGTGTTTCTAGCACCAAGTGGCCCTGAGATACGGGGCCCCAAAGTCGGTTCGGAAAATGAAATTTTTTGCTGCAGAAAAGTGCTTGACTCGAGTATAAGTCGAGGGGGGCACTTTCAGCACAAAAAAATGTGCTGAAAAATTCGACTTATACTCGAGTATATACGGTAAACATCCCTTGTAATAGAAATAAGCAGGACAGGACCTCTTTAATGCGAGATCTGAGGTCAAAAAGACCACACATTTACACTTAAAAGCAAAAAAAATAAATAAATGTTATTTTACTTTTATACAAACAAAAAAAAAAAAAGTCCCTTTAACCTCTTGCTTACTGGGCACCTAAACCCGCCTCCTGCCCGGACCAATTTTCAGCTTTCAGCGCTGTCGCACTTTGAAGGACAATTGTGCGGTCATACAACACGGTACCCAAATAAAATTTGTATAATTTTTTCCCCACAAATAGAGCTTTCTTTTAGTGGTATTTGATCACCTCTGCGGTTTTTTATTTATTTATTTTTTTAAATTAAAAAACACCAACATTAAAAAAAAAAAAAAAAATACAAAACTGTACGCTGATGAGGCTACACTGATGGGCACTGATGAGGTGGCATTGGTGGGTGGCACTGAAGAGCATTGATAGGTGGCACTGATGGGTGGCAGTGATGGGCACTGATCAGAACTGGTAGGTGACACTGATGAGGCACTGATTGGCACCACTGGTGGGCATTGATAGGTGGCACTGATAGGTGGCAGTGATGGGCACTGATGGGTGGCAGTGATGGGCACTGATCGGAACTGGTAGGTGACACTGATAGGTAGCACTGCTAGGTGGCACTGATGAGGCACTGATTGGCACCATTGGTGGACATTGATAGGTGGCACTGATTGCTGGCACTTTTATGCACTGGTGGGCAATGATTCATGGCTGTGGCACTGGCAGGCAGTACTGGTTGGCACAGAAGCCGGTGATCGTCTGTCAGTGTGAGGAGAAAAAAAAAACGATTATCGATCTTCTGTTTACATCACGTGATCAGCTCTCATTGGCTGACAGCTGATCACGTGGTAAGGGGCCGTGATCTCATAGAGCCGGTGATCACAGCACACGCCGTGCGCACCCTGCAGGGGGAGCGTGCAGTGGGGAGGATGTCTAGTGACGGCCTCCCGGCAAAGTAGGTCCGCGCTGTGGCCTCATTCGTCTATAGCGCGGATCTGAAGGGGTTAAGGCCGGAGGGCAGAAGTGACGTCGCTCCAGTCCTCCAAGGGCATAGAGGTGAGTGGGGGGCCATCTTGCCCTCCCTCGACTTCCTGCCCATCGTTTCAGAGGATCGGATCGTTTCCCCCCATTATCGACATCTCCGGTAAACGGGCAAACGACCAGAAAGCGGCGGGGAGGGGGTGGGGCACCTCTCCCGCTGCCTATAAAAATGATCCAGTGGAGAATCCGCCGCTCTGGGGCCGCTCTTATTGGACATCGGATTGTCTGCTGTTTAAAAAACAAATACTGGGATTATGGCGGCTAACTGTTGCTGTAACCCCCCCGGTATTTAACGTCAAAGTAATGAGGTATATATACAGAGGGCGGTCCGGGAAGTGACTATACAGGGCTCTGATAGTTGGACTGACAATTACTCGCCCATGCAACAATCGATCTCAATGAAGTTTATATCATTTTATGAAGACAGATGGAGCTTTCCTATGGTGGGGGGAGGGGCTTCACAGATTTGCTTTGAATCTCAGGGCCAGCTAAAAAAGTTAGGAGACAGTTTTTTTAGTTTTTCCGGGTAGAAGATGTAAGACGTTCCGGAAGGTGAACTTATCCTTTAACCCTTTCACTGCCAGAGACACTTTTGTGTGTTTTTTTTTTTTTTACACACGTGTTTAAAAAAATCATTTTAGGCCTGAAAAGTCAACAAAAAGTCCCCTATGTGATGATTTTTTTTTTTGCTCTCAAGTTCTCTTTAACCACTTCAGCCCCGGAAGATTTACCCCCCTTCACGACCAGGGCATTTTTTGCGATACGGCACTGCGTTTGCTTTAACTGGCAATTGCGACGCTGTACACAAATAGAGATTTCTTTTGGTGGTATTTGATCACCGCTGCGGTTTTTATTTTTTGCGCTATAAACAAAACAAGAAAAAAAAACGACAATTTTGAAAAAAAACCAATATTTTTACTTTCTGCTATAAAACATCCAATAAGACAAATGTAAAAAAAAAAAAAAAAATCAAATTTCTTCATCAATTTAGGCCAATATGTATTTAGGGATAGGCGAACGGTTCGGCCCGAACTTTGGTTGTTCGGGATGTTCTGCGAACAATATGCCGTGTTCGCGGCAAATTCGAGAGACAGTTTTTTGGCATGATCAGTCATATTTTCAATATAAATGCCAAAATGTCACAATTTCTGCCAGGGTATGCAAATTTTTGAGCACAACTATATTCTGTGAGAGTTTACAATGAAGTGAGTTCCAGTTTGCACCTAAGCTAATGTCGTCTAGTTCTTGGGTGCTCAGCGATAATATCCGGTTCATGTTTCCAGACTGAAGTTATATCTTGATGGAAGCCCCCAAGCTGGGTGCTGGATGGTCCGTCAGAGGGGTGATATTGGTTGGTGACCTGAGGGGGATCATAGGGATCCAGATATTCATCTGTGGACTTTACTGAGAGTCTCTCCAATGACTCCACCCCCCCTTCATATATCACCCCTCCATATATCACCTCCATATATCACCCCTCCATATATCACCCCTCCATCCATCACCCCTCCATATATCACCCCTCCATATATCACCCTCCATATATCACCCCTCCATATATCACCCTTCCATCCACCACCCTCCATATATCACCCCTCCATATATCACCCCTCCATATATCACCCCTCCATATATCACCCCTCCATATATCACCCCTCCATCCACCCCCCCTCCATCCATCACCCCTCCATCCATCACCCCTCCATATATCACCCCTCCATCCATCACCCCTCCATATATCACCCCTCCATCCACCCCCCCTCCATCCATCACCCCTCCATCCATCACCCCTCCATATATCACCCCTCCATATATCACCCCCATATATCACCCCTCCATATCACCCCTCCATCCATCACCCCTCCATATATCACCCCTCCATATATCACCCCTCCATATATCACCCCCATATATCACCCCCATATATCACCCCTCCATCCATCACCCCTCCATCCACCCCCCCCTCCATATATCACCCCTCCATCCACCCCCCCTCCATATATCACCCCTCCATCCATCACCCCTCCATATATCACCCCCATATATCACCCCCATATATCACCCCTCCATCCATCACCCCTCCATCCACCCCCCCTCCATATATCACCCCTCCATCCACCCCCCCCCTCCATATATCACCCCTCCATCCACCCCCCCTCCATATATCACCCCTCCATATATCACCCCCATATATCACCCCTCCATATATCACCCCTCCATCCACCACCCCTCCATCCACCACCCCTCCATATATCACCCCTCCATATATCACCCCTCCATATATCACCCCTCCATCCATCACCCCTCCATATATCACCTCCATATATCACCCCTCCATATATCACCCCTCCATCCACCCCCCCTCCATATATCACCCCTCTATCCATCACCCCTCCATATATCACCCCTCCATCCATCACCCCTCCATCCATTACCCATCACCCCTCCACCCATCACCCCTCCACCCATCACCCCTCCACCCATCACCCCTCCATCCATCACCCCTCCATCCATCACCCCTCCACCCATCACCCCTCCATCCATCACCCATCCCCCCTTCATCCATTACCCCTCCACCCACCACCCCTCCATCCATCACCCCTCCATATATCACCCCTCCATATATCACCCCTCCATATATCACCCTCCATACACCACCCCTCCATATATCACCCCTCCATATATCACCCCTCAATATATCACCCCTCAATCCATCACCCCTCCATCCATCACCCCTCCATCCATCACCCCTCCATATATCATCCCTCCATATATCACCCCTCCATATATCACCCCTCCATATATCACCCCTCAATCCATCACCCCTTTGTCCACCACTCTTCAATCCACCACCCCTCCATCCATCACCCCTCCATCCATCACCCCTCCATATATCACCCCTCCATATATCCCCCCTCCATATATCACCCCTCAATCCATCACCCCTCCATCCATCACCCCTCCATATATCACCCCTCCATATATCCCCGCTACATATATCACCCCTCCATATATCACCCCTCAATCCATCACCCCTTTGTCCACCACTCTTCAATCCACCACCCCTCCATCCATCACCTATCCATATATCACCCCTCCATCCATCCATCTATCCATCACCTCTTCATACATAATCCTCTCAATAAATGACAGATCCCCCCTGGCTCACCGTGGTATTTGCAGTACTGTGTAGTATACGGGATGTTTGTGTTATGTATTGTACGTTGTGTTCTATATACTGGGATTTGTACTGTATACAAGCACTAGTTTTGGTTGAGAAGTGAGCCTCCTCCATTCTTTATTCCAGCTCCATCTTTCGTCCATTTTGTCATCCATCCATACAAAATCCCCCTGAGGAGGACATGGGATCGCCCTGTGTCGTCACGTGTAGGGGAGGGGCCAGGGTGGTGGAGGAGACAGTCACTTGCTCTCTACGCTAGCTGCTGATTCACACAAGCCTGCAAACCCGGTGGTCTCAGCGGGGGGCATCGATAGTTTCAAGAAACTATTAGATAATCACCTGAATGACCGCAACATACAGGATATACAATGTAATACTGACACATAATCACACACATAGGTTGGACTTGTGTCTTTTTTCAACCTCACCTACTATGTAACTATGTAACATCTCTCTATATCCCATTGGTCCATTCTGCACAGGTGTCGGTGGTTGTTACGGGTGACGGCGCCTCAATTCCACACCTTCCAATGAAATGTGGGGGATCACATAGTGGGGGGGCCAATCTGGGTGGATCAGGGAACTCGTCTATCTGATGACCTCTCTCTGGATAAGACTCTATTGTCATTATTTTCAGTCATCCCTGATTGGTAGAATCATGCACACCAGGCCGTCACTAATGTTTATTTCCCCCCAGAAACAAATGTTTATTCTGTAGAATGATTGTGCGGAGGGTCCCGTCCTCCAAGAATCCCGGACACTGGTCCCTGTCTCAGAATTATAAAACATGATAATTACTAGAGAATGGAGTCCAGTGTTGGTTGAAGCCGAGCTTCTCCCTTTGCCTCTCTTCTCCAGCACCGCCATTGTTACCGGAGATCTAACGCCAACGCATGTGTAGACGAGCACAAGGCTTCCCCAGGTGATGTCACAGTGTGTCTGCGCATGTGTCAGACCCCGCCCTCATGTACATATAGGCTGCAGGTCTCTACGAGTCGTCCCACCGAGACCCCTACGGCGTTCCTGGTCATGAACATTTCATCAATGGCTCCTGGGGTGGGCGATCGAGGGGGCAGATATCACACATGGGCAGACACCGAGGAGTCTCAGGCAGAGTCCTCCTAGAGACCTGCAGTGTGTGGGCATTCCTGCGGGGACTGGCACATGGGCAGACACATTGTAGGACCTCTTTCAGGACTTGTGGATTGTAATATATCGCGCATGCGCAAAAAAGGCAGCCGGGGGGATTTCAACAATACACAGTCCTGGGGGGAGTATCCAGCCATAATCCTGTGTCATCTGTGACCCCCATGACCCTCGTGTCACCCTGTGACCCCTATGACCCATCCTGTGTGACCCCTATGACCCCAGAGTATCCTGTGTCACCCTGTGACCCCTATGACCCCAGAGTATCCTGTGTCACCCTGTGACCCCTATGACCCCAGAGTATCCTGTGTCACCCTGTGACCCCTATGACCTCAGAGTATCCTGTGTTACCCTGTGACCCCTATGACCTCAGAGTATCCTGTGTCACCCTGTGACCCCTATGACCCCAGAGTATCCTGTGTCACCCTGTGACCCCTATGACCTCAGAGTATCCTGTGTCACCCTGTGACCCCTATGACCTCAGAGTATCCTGTGTTACCCTGTGACCCCTATGACCTCAGAGTATCCTGTGTCACCCTATGACCCCTATGACCTCAGAGTATCCTGTGTCACCCTGTGACCCCTATGACCTCAGAGTATCCTGTGTCACCCTATGACCCCTATGACCTCAGAGTATCCTGTGTTACCCTGTGACCCCAGAGTATCCTGTGTCACCCTATGACCCCAGAGTATCCTGTGTCACCCTATGACCCCTATGACCTCAGAGTATCCTGTGACCCCTATGACCCCAGAGTATCCTGTGTCACCCTATGACCCCAGAGTATCCTGTGTCACCCTGTGACCCCTATGACCCCAGAGTATCCTGTGTCACCCTATGACCCCTATGACCCCAGAGTATCCTGTGTCACCCTGTGACCCCTATGACCCCAGAGTATCCTGTGTCACCCTATGACCTCAGAGTATCCAGTGTCACCCTGTGACCCCTATGACCCCAGAGTATCCTGTGTCACCCTATGACCCCAGAGTATCCTGTGTCACCCTGTGACCCCTATGACCTCAGAGTATCCTGTGTCACCCGGTGACCCCCATAACTTTAGTGTACATTGTGTCCTCCGGTGACTGTTTCGGGGGTCCGGTGTTCGGGGATTTCTCCAAAAACAGGTCTGGACATTTATAAATCAATGCCGGATTTTTACCACAATCTTTAATTTTCAGAATTGGGTCCCCACATTTCATTTCTTACATATAAACTTTTAGATTTATCAGTCATAAAATATTTTCTTTATAACAATCGTCCCTCCTGGATATATTCAGCGATGGTTTGATGTCTGTAAATCAGTAGTTCATTCCCATTGTGCCAGGGGTCCTAGTACACTGGCTGAGGTCACAGAGATGACGTCTCTTATTTTCTTATTCATAGCCGTAGTTGACTTGCGGACGCCTGAAGGTGAAGGGCCGGTTCCCCCAGCCGGGGGTGGGGCCGTCGTTGTCGCCCTGTCCGTAGTCAGCCTGGGGAAGAGGAGCAGCTGCAGATCTCTGCAAGAAGATGAAAGGAGGACCATAGATGAGAATGACAACGCATGCATGGAACAGGCAAGAGACGGAGAACAGTCTACAGGGGGGGCTGATCTACTAAAACTGGACAGAGCACAACAATGGCGGCCGGTCCATGAGGGGCGCAGGGGCCCCGCCCCTCCCAAAGTTCAGCCCCACCCCTCCCAAAGTTCAGCCCCGCCCCTCCCAAAGTTCAGCCCCGCCCCTCCCAAAGTTCAGCCCCGCCCCCACCCCTCCCAAAGTTCAGCCCCGCTCCTCCCAAAGTTCAGCCCCACCCCCCGCCCCTCCCAAAGTTCAGCCCCGACCCTCCCAAAGTTAAGCCCCACCCCGCCCCTCCCAAAGTTCAGCCCCGCCCCCTCAAAGTTCAGCCCCGCCCCACCCAAAATTCAGCCCCATCCCCTGCCCCTCCCAAAGTTCAGCCCCGCCCCCTCAAAGTTCAGCCCCGCTCCTCCCAAAATTCAGCCCCATCCCCTGCCCCTCCCAAAGTTCAGCCCCACCCCCTCAAAGTTCATACAAGAATTTTGGTCTCACTGGTTCCTAAAAAATGTCAAAATTGTCAGTTAGTGTCCAATTTGTCCTCCGCAATGTCGCAGTCCCTCTATGAATCGCTGATCGCCGCCATTACTAGTAAAAACAAAAACGCAATAAAAATGCCATAAAATATCCCGTAGTTTGTAGACGCCAAAACTTTTGCGCAAACCAATCAATATACACTTATTGGGAATTTTTACCAAAACTATGTAGCAGAATAAATATTGGAATAAATTGATGAAGAAATTAGATTTTTTTTACATTTTTTATTGGATGATTTATAGCAGAAAGTAAAAAAATATTGTTTTTTTTTTTCTAAATTGTCGCTTTTTTTTTATTATAGCGCAAAAAATAAAAACCGCAGAGGTGATCAAATACCACCAAAAGAAATCTCTATTTGTGGGGAAAAAAAGGACAATAATTTTATTTGGGTACAACGTCACATGACTGCGCAATTGTCAGTTAAAATAACGGAGTGCCGTACTGCAAAAAATGACCTGGTCATGAAGGGGGGGGGGGGTAAAACCTTCCGGGGCTGAAGTGGTTAAGCTTTGACAAAAAAAACCTGGAAGCTGATTGGTTTCTATGCAGAACTGCACCGGATTTTGCACTCTTCAGTTTTAGTAAATCAATCCCATTGTATAGATTGATGTGACCAGAAATCAATATTATATATAGAAATGGTGTCCAGTGCCAGATTCTGTATAGAAGTCATCTCAGCGCCATCTAGTGGCAGATGGTTAATATTACAGACTTCATTTTATTATACACCATGTCTTGCTGGAACCCCCGGAGGTTTCATGTAAACGGATAGAGACGTTTGATTATATTGTATGTATAGAATGGAAGTGACGTCTCCCCCTGCTGGTGAGTTTTTGTATGAGATCGGCGATGGTCTGACAGCCGACATGAGTTTATTGGGATACAGAGCCTTGAAAAAGTATTCATACCCCTTGAAATTCCCCACATTTTGTTAACTTACAACCAAAAACGTAAATGTATTTTATTGGGATTTTATGTGATAAACCAACACAAAGTGTCACATAATTGTTGTATGGCGCCCCCCGGAGTCAATACTTTGTAGAACCCCCTTTCTCTACAAGTCTTTTTGGGGGTGTCTCTACCAGCTTTGCACATCTAGAGAGGACATTTCTGCCCATTCTTCTTTGTAAAATATCTCAAGCTCTGTCAGATTGGATGGAGAGCGTCTGTGAACAGCAATTTTCAAGTCTTACCACAGATTCTCAATGTGATTTAGGTCTGGACTGTGACTGGGTCATTCTAACACATGAATATGCTTTGATGTAAACCATTCCATTGTAGCTCTGGCTGGATGTTTCGGGTCGTTGTCCTGCTGGAAGGTGAACCTCCCCCCAGTCTCAAGTCTTTTGTAGACTCTAACAGGTTTTCTTCTAAGATTGTCCTGTATTTGTCTCCATCCATCTTCCCACCAACTCTGACCAGCTTCCCTGTCCCTGCTGAAGAAAAGCATCCCCACCACATGATGCTGCCACCACCATGTTTCACGGTGGGGATGGTGTGTTCAGGGTGATGGGCAGTGTTAGTTTTCCCCACACATAGCGTTTTACTTTTAGGCCATAAAGTTGAATTTTGGTCTCCTCTGACCAGATCACCTTCTTCCACATGTTTGCTGTGTCCTCCACATGGCTTCTCACAAACTACAAACAGGACTTCTTATGACTTTCTTTCTCCAATGTCTTTCTTCTTGTCACTCTTCCATAAAGGGCAGATTTGTGGAGAACACGACTAATAGTTGTCCTGTGGACAGATTCTCCCCCCTGAGCTGTGGATCTCTGCAGCTCCTCCAGAGTTACCATGGACCTCTTGGCTCTTCTCTGATGAATGCTCTCCTTGCCCGGCCGGTCAGTTTAGGTGGACGGCCATGTCTTGGTAGGTTTGCCGTTGTGCCATACTCTTTCCATTTTCCCATGATGGATTGAACAGAGCTCCAGGGCCGCCATCAGGAGGGTACAGGCATTACACCTGTAAGGGGCCCGTCTGTCTCCAGGGGCCCCGACAATCAGCCAGCCGAGCAGAGAAAAAAAGAGATCACAGAACTTCGCTAGCACCCCCCCCCCCCTTATCAGCTGGGGAGGTGTAGTGTAAACATGAATGAAGAGAAGAGTTTTGGAGAGGAAACATGAGATCAGTAATGTAATGTTCCCCATCATCCCCCCCCCCCCCCGAGGGTATTGGTTTGCTATTGGAGAGAGGATGGGGGAGGAAAGAAAGCTTGCAGGGATTACACTCATCTCCGCTAATGTCCTCTGCTTATCCATCCCTGCGGAGGCAGAGCCTAAGGATTTACTGGACTGTGATTGGGCAAGACAGAGCCAGGGGGAGTGGCAAGCTCGTGGACAGTGCACATAGACACCAAAAACAGAATGCAGCATGGAGGGTAAGTGGCCCCCATGTGCTGCTTATCTCCTTCTTCATGGATGGAACACCCTAAGACCCCTTTCCCACTGCGCCACCTCCACCGTCAGCGATAAGGCAGTGCTATTTTTAGCGCTGCTTTACCATCATTTTAGCAGCGCTATTCGGTTTTCACCCCCTGCTAGCGGCCCAAAAAGGGGCTAAATCCGCCTGCTGCCCCATTGATTTCAATGGGGATGAGCGGTGGAGGATCAGTGAGTTCACCGCTCCTTCACCACTCCAAAGAAGCTGCCGGCAGGACTTTTTTTCCCGTCCTGCCAGCGCACCGCTCCAGTGTGAGAGCCCTCGGGGGGAGACAAAGCAGCGGCACTTTCGGGTCGGTTTGCAGGCGCTATTATTAGTGTGAAAGGGGCCCTTATGCTGACTGGGTGTAAGAGTGTTAAAATAAAAGTGGGTGCACCAAAGAACTCGGTGGGACGACCAGTGGGCGGGCCCTGGAGAATGTTGGGGGTCGGGCCCCAGGCCTAAAGCTGTGTAAGGGGCCCCACAATTTCTGATGGCTGCCCTGCAGAGCTCCGTGAGATGTTCAAAGCTTGGGAGATTTTTTTATAACCTAACCCTGCTTTGTACTTCTCCACAACTTTATCCCTGACCTGTCTGGTGTGTTCCTTGGCCTTCATGATGCTGTTTGTTCACTAAGGTTCTCTAACAAACCTCTGAGGGCTCCACAGAACAGCTGTATTTATACTGAGATTACATTACACACAGGTGGACTCTATTTACTAATTAGGTTAATTCCGAAGGCAATTGGTTCCACTAGATTTTAGTTAGGGGTATCAGAGTAAAGGGGACTGAATACAAATGTCCCCTCCCCCCACACTTTTCACATATTTATTTGTATCATTTATCATTTTCCTTCCACTTCACAATTATGTGACACTTTGTGTTGGTCTATCACATAAAATCCCAATAAAATACAGCTATTACCTTTTGTACCACCACCCCCTTCCTTTTAGAATGAGCCGGGCCCTCCTGTCCCTTCTGTATTGAATTGTAATTGTGCTCCCCCCCTCTACATTGTAAAGCGCTGCGTAATCTGTTGGCGCTCTATAAATCGTGTATAATAATAATAATAATTTATGTTTTTGGTTGTAACATGACAAAATGTGGACAATTTCAAGGGGTGTGAATACTTTTTCAAGGCACTGTATATAAATGTATGTGTAGTTATACATATGTCATACTAAACGACCCTTTTATGTATCCAGTTTGCTGCTGTAGTTTTTCTCCGTCCGTCCTGATGAAGCAGTGATGGGAAACACGTTGACTGATGAAGATTATTCTCCACAGGCTACTATGTTGTAAGTTATGAGTACCAAGCGATGTACTTTCTTTACATTAGTGATATGATATGTGAGAAAATAGTTGCAGATGGTACTTGGTGTACTGTAGTGGTACCGGTTTTATGACCTATAATAGGTCCAAATGTCTTTCTAACAAGTTCCCACCCATTGTACATTTACTGGGGGGGGGGGCTAGTGGCATGGCAGGCTACACCACGTAACCCATACATCACTTAGACCATGCTCACTGGTGCACTGACCATTGTGTCTACTGGACACAGCGGATTTCGGATCTCTGTAACTGGCCTCCTCAAGCGGCCGGGATGTCACATGATCAGTCTGTGGTCACATGATCTCAGTGTCAACACAACTATTATGAATGGGTTTATAATTCATATTCACAGCTATCACAGCAATCAGGTGACCCGGATATGGGGGTCCCCGGGGTCACGATCACTAGTAAGAGACTCGGAGCTCTTGGTGAGTGCCCCCCCCCCCCCCCGGTCTCTGTGCAGCATGCTCCCAGTATGAAGAGACATAGACATATATGCAGCCCCATGGAAAAACACCCACTTCTGTGAGTTCACATGGATGTGTATGCTAGGCGGGAAGGAGTTAAAGTATAACTAATGGCAAAACTTTTTTTGTTTATTTTTAAAGTTTTGGATGAAGTGGAGAGGGATTTGACCCTCTGTCCATTTTTATTGCTGTCTGTGCCTCCTTTAGGGAGATTCACCATCTCTCTTTTTTTTGTCCTGTTTACCACAATCACCAAGAGTGAAAAATAAAATAAAATCCCAGTGGTCACCAGAACAGGAAGATAGGGGAAATCTTCCAATGGGGACAGTAGTTCTGGTGACAACCAGGGATTTCCTTTCCTCTCACTTCCTGTTTTGGCTCTGGGACAGGAAGTGAAGGGAAAATCTCCCCAATGGGAAGAAGATGGCAAAAAAAAACAAAAAACTGATGGGGTTTTTTTTTCCACCTAAAATGTTAAAAAAAAACATTTTGCATTTTGTTACACTTTAAAAAAATGAAGATATACTTTATAGGGCTTGGATACAGGCAGGGGCGTTGCTAGGTCTACAAAATATCTGGGGCTGGAGCCAATAGCAGCGTGGAAAAGAAAGTCATACGCTTGGGCGGGCATACACATGTATATACAGTAATATATGTGTGTGTGTCTATATCCCCAGAGAGCCCCCCTTACATCAGGATCCCCAGAGAGCCCCCCACTTACATCAGGATCCCCAGAGAGCCCCCCACTTACATCAGGATCCCCAGAGAGCCCCCCACTTACATCAGGATCCCCAGAGAGCCCCCCTTACATCAGGATCCCCAGAGAGCCCCCCTTACATCAGGGTCCCCAGAGAGCCCCCCACTTACATCAGGATCCCCAGAGAGCCCCCCCTTACATCAGGGTCCCCAGAGAGCCCCCCACTTACATCAGGATCCCCAGAGAGCCCCCCACTTACATCAGGATCCCCAGAGAGCCCCCCTTACATCAGGGTCCCCAGAGAGCCCCCCACTTACATCAGGGTCCCCAGAGAGCCCCCCACTTACATCAGGATCCCCAGAGAGCCCTCCTTACATCAGGGTCCCCAGAGAGCCCCCCACTTACATCAGGGTCCCCAGAGAGCCCCCCACTTACATCAGGATCCCCAGAGAGCCTCCCTTACATCAGGGTCCCCAGAGAGCCCCCCTTACATCAGGGTCCCCAGAGAGCCCCTTCCTTACATCAGGGTCCCCAGAGAGCCCCCCTTACATCAGGATCCCCAGAGAGCCCCCCACTTACATCAGGATCCCCAGAGAGCCCCCCACTTACATCAGGATCCCCAGAGAGCCTCCCTTACATCAGAGTCCCCAGAGAGCCCTCCCACTTACATCAGGATCCCCAGAGAGCCCTCCTTACATCAGGGTCCCCAGAGAGCCCCCCTTACATCAGGATCCCCAGAGAGCCCCCCACTTACATCAGGATCCCCAGAGAGCCCCCCACTTACATCAGGATCCCCAGAGAGCCCCCCTTACATCAGGATCCCCAGAGAGCCCCCCTTACATCAGGATCCCCAGAGAGCCTCCCTTACATCAGGGTCCCCAGAGAGCCCCCCCCCCACTTACATCAGGGTCCCCAGAGAGCCCCCCTTACATCAGGGTCCCCAGAGAGCCTTGCCCTTGCATCAGGGTCCTCAGAGAGCCCCCCACTTACATCAGGGTCCCCAGAGAGCCCTCCCACTTACATCAGGGTCCTCAGAGAGCCCCCCACTTACATCAGGGTCCCCAGAGAGCCCCCCTTACATCAGGGTCCCCAGAGAGCCCCCCACTTACATCAGGGTCCCCAGAGAGCCTCCCTTACATCAGGGTCCCCAGAGAGCCCTCCCACTTACATCAGGGTCCCCAGAGAGCCCCCCTTACATCAGGATCCCCAGAGAGCCCCCCCTTACATCAGGGTCCCCAGAGAGCCCCCCTTACATCAGGATCCCCAGAGAGCCCTCCCACTTACATCAGGGTTCCCAGAGAGCCCCCCACTTACATCAGGGTTCACAGAGAGCCTCCCTTACATTAGGGTCCCCAGAGAGCCTCCCCCTTAAATCAGGGTCCCCAGAGAGCCTCCCCCTTAAATCAGGGTCCCCAGAGAGCCTTCCCCTTAAATCAGGGTCCCCAGAGAGCCCCCCACTTACATCAGGATCCCCAGAGAGCCCCCACTTACATCAGGATCCCCAGAGAGCCCCCCCTTACATCAGGGTCCCCAGAGAGCCCCCCTTACATCAGGGTCCCCAGAGAGCCTACCCCTTGCACCAGGGTCCCCAGAGAGCCCCCCACTTACATCAGGGTTCCCAGAGAGCCCCCCACTTACATCAGGGTTCCCAGAGAGCCTCCCTTACATTAGGGTCCCCAGAGAGCCTCCCCCTTTAATCAGGGTCCCCAGAAAGCTCCCCACTTACATCAGGGTTCCCAGAGAGCCCCCCACTTACATAAGTGTCCCCAGAGAACCTTCCCTCCCCTTGGGGACCCCTGCAGAGACTCAGGGCTATGGACCCCAGATTCAGGGCTATAGCCCCAAAAGCCACCCCTAGCGATGCCACTGGATACAGGTAAGTTGAATCACCTATATACACTAGACTTGTGCAATTCGTTTCATTCCGAATTGTTTTTTTTAATGAATTTCAACAAATGTATTAATTCTGAAATATCCAAATGAATGAAAACCCGTTTAACGAATCTTTCCAAATATTTGTAAATTAGAATATTCAAAAATTCAGAAAAATCGAAAATCTGAAATAATAACTTAACTAATAATAACTATTACATAATGGAACGGAACAAATTAATCAAAATAAATAATAATAATAAAAACTTTGTATTATTATTATTTATTATTATTTGTTCCGTTCCATTCGTTTAGATGCGACATTCGTTATTTCGGATAATTCGTTATTTCGGATAATTCGTTATTTCGGATAAATTCGTATTCTTTACGTTTCACTAACAGCCAAATGTGAAAGGAAATTCCAATCCCTGGAATGTAATAGTTATTATTAGTTAGTTATTGTATTCTTTCCAACTTTCCAAATTTCTTTCTTCTTTTCGGATTTTAGAATTTTTAAATTTACGAATTGCGATCATAACGAATGACCCGAAAAACAGAATATTATTGTGTAATACAATAAATCAGAGGAAGATGGGGGTGGGGATATATAGGTGATGCTTCATAAACAGTCAGAAGCTGTTGTGGCCGCCAACTCCCCAATGTGGCCGGTGCAGAAAGCCGCCTCCTCTGTATTCCCTCCTATCACCTCCTGTTCTTTCATTGGTGTTTTGTGGTCACATGACTATCCTGCAAGGAGGATAAATTGGCCAATCCCTCTTCCCCATCTGCCCCATAACCCCCCCACCCCCCCTGGGATTTTTCTTATTCAGGGCGGTGCAGGGACTTACCGCAAAGTGCTGGGGTGGGCGAGGGTCCAAGTCATAGTCCTGGTCTGGGTATCCATACGACGGTTTGCCTGGATTCCGGGGCTGCTTACGTTTGATCTGGGCGTATTCTGCATTACGACCCGCGGGGGGCGCCTCAGGATAATAACTGCCAGTAAACAGAGACATCATGAGAAGATGAAGAACAATAGACACATAATAATTGTAAATGTTTCAATGAAGGGCCACCGAGCCCTTCAAACTCGCTCCTCCATGTCTTTATGGACCTTGCTTTGTGCTCTGGTCCAAATCATCTGGAAGAATGGTCAAACATTCCCATAGACACCCTCCTAAACCTTGTGGACGGCCTTCCCAGAAGAGGTGAAGCTGTTATAGCTGCAAAGGGCGGAGCCAACTCAATATTGAACCCTACGGGCTAAGACTGGGATGCCATTAACCGCTTGCCGACCAGCCACCACAGTTATACTGGGCTCGTAGTACACGGCATTAGTACAGTGACAGTGCATATTTTTTAGCGCCGATCACTGTAATAATGTCACTGGTTCCCAAAAAAGTGTAAAAAAATTCAGTTAGGTGCCCGATTTGTCTGCCGCAATGTCGCAGTCCCACTTAGAAATCTCTGATCACCGCCATTACTAGTAAAAAAAAATATATAAAAAATATAAATGCCATAAAATGTATCCCATAGTTTGTAGACGCGATAACTTTTGCGCAAAATTATCAATAAATGCTCTTTGAGATTTTTTTTTTTACCAAAAATATGTAGCAGAATAAAAATTGGCCGAAATTGATGAAGAAATTCGATTTTTTTTTTTTAATTATTGGGTGTGTTTTGTAGCAGAAAATAGAAAAAATTGTTTTTTTTTTCAAAATCGTCGCTCTTTTTTTGTTTAAAGTGTAAAAAATAAAAAACCGCAGAGGAGATCAAATACCACCAAAAGTAACGTCTATTTGGGGAGACAAAAAGGATGCAAATTTTGTTTGGGTACAACGCCGCACGACCGCGCAATTGTCAGATAAAGCGACTTAGTGCCAAATTGTAAAAAATGCTCTGGTCAGGAAGGGGGGTAAAATCTTCCGGGGCTGAAGCGGTCATTGTAGAAAAATGTAAAATAATGTATTTGGGTGGTAAAAATCTGAAGTCAATCTATAGACTGGGGGGAGAACCTCTGGGGGGATCTAGGATGGAAAAGGACCTGGGGGTCCTAGTAGATGATAGGCTCAGCAATGACATGCAATGCCAAGCTGCTGCTAACAAAGCAAACAGAATATTGGCATTAAAATGGGGATCAACTCCAGAGATAAAACCATAATTCTCCCGCTCTACAAGACTCTGGTCCGGCCGCACCTGGAGTATGCTGTCCAGTTCTGGGCACCAGTCCTCAGGAAGGATGTACTGGAAATGGAGCGAGTACAAAGAAGGGCAACAAAGCTAATAAAGGGTCTGGAGGATCTTAGTTATGAGGAAAGGTTGTGAGCTCTGAACTTATTCTCTCTGGAGAAGAGACGCTTGAGAGGGGATATGATTTCATTGTATAAATACCGGACTGGTGACCCCACAATATACAAATACCGGACTGGTGATCCCACAATATATAAATACCGGACTGGTGACCCCACAATATATAAATACCGGACTGGTGACCCCACAATATATAAATACCGGACTGGTGACCCCACAATATATAAATACGGGACTGGTGACCCCACAATATATAAATACCGGACTGGTGACCCCACAATATATAAATACCGGACTGGTGACCCCACAATATATAAATACCGGACTGGTGACCCCACAATATATAAATACCGGACTGGTGACCCCACAATATATAAATACCGGACTGGTGACCCCCCAATATACAAATACCGGACTGGTGACCCCACAATATATAAATACCGGACTGGTGACCCCACAATATATAAATACGGGACTGGCGACCCCACAATATATAAATACGGGACTGGTGACCCCACAATATATAAATACGGGACTGGTGACCCCACAATATATAAATACCGGACTGGTGACCCCACAATATATAAATACCGGACTGGTGACCCCACAATATATAAATACCGGACTGGTGACCCCACAATAGGGAGAAAACTTTTCAGCGGAAGGGAGTTTAATAAGACTCGTGGCCACTCATTAAAATTAGAAGAAAGGAGGTTTAACCTTAAACTACGTAGAGGGTTCTTTACTGTAAGAGCGGCAAGGATGTGGAATTCCCTTCCACAGGCGGTGGTCTCAGCGGGGAGCATTGATAGCTTCAAGAAACTATTAGATAAGCACCTGAATGACCACAACATACAGGGATATACAATGTAATACTGACACATAATCACACACATAGGTTGAACTTGATGGACTTGTATCTTTTTTCAACCTCACTTACTATGTAACCGCGCCATAGCCAGTGCGGCTCTGTTGTTCGGGGGGGGGGGGGCATCGTCCATGGACGTCCTCCCAAGTCATGCCTCCCACGTGCCCCCCTGGGATCGCTATGTCACAGATCGAGGTAAAAGGCCAATCACAGCTGATCACATGTAAATACACATGTCGGTTATCGGCATTCCTTTCCTTATGCACTGTCACAGCGTGAGGAAAGGAGGGCCGGTAACCCTCAACTGTGACAGGGAACATGTGCACTGATGATTAGGGCAGCCCCAGCAGTGCCAATCAGTGCCGCCTATCAATGTAGCCTTGTCAGTGACGCCTCACTGGTGCCCATCAGTACAGACTCACTGGTGCCCATCAGTACAGACTCACTGGTGCCCATCAGTACAGACTCACTGGTGCCCATCAGTACAGACTCACTGGTGCCCATCAGTACAGCCTCACTGGTGCCCATCAGTACAGCCTCACTGGTGCCCATCAGTACAGTCTCACTGGTGCCCATCAGTACAGACTCACTGGTGCCCATCAGTACAGACTCACTGGTGCCCATCAGTACAGACTCACTGGTGCCCATCAGTACAGCCTCACTGGTGCCCATCAGTACAGCCTCACTGGTGCCCATCAGTACAGCCTCACTGGTGCCCATCAGTACAGCCTCACTGGTGCCCATCAGTACAGACTCACTGGTGCCCATCAGTACAGCCTCACTGGTGCCCATCAGTACAGACTCATCGGTGCCCATCAGTACAGACTCATCGGTGCCCATCAGTACAGACTCACTGGTGCCCATCAGTACAGACTCACTGGTGCCCATCAGTACAGCCTCACTGGTGCCCATCAGTACAGCCTCACTGGTGCCCATCAGTACAGCCTCACTGGTGCCCATCAGTACAGCCTCACTGGTGCCTATCAGTACAGCCTCACTGGTGCCCATCAGTACAGCCTCACTGGTGCCCATCAGTACAGCCTCACTGGTGCCCATCAGTACAGCCTCACTGGTGCCCATCAGTACAGCCTCACTGGTGCCCATCAGTACAGCCTCACTGGTGCCCATCAGTACAGACTCACTGGTGCCCATCAGTACAGACTCACTGGTGCCCATCAGTACAGACTCACTGGTGCCCATCAGTGCCCATCAGTACAGACTCATCGGTGCCCATCAGTACAGACTCATCGGTGCCCATCAGTACAGCCTCACTGGTGCCCATCAGTACAGCCTCACTGGTGCCCATCAGTACAGCCTCACTGGTGCCTATCAGTACAGCCTCACTGGTGCCTATCAGTACAGCCTCACTGGTGCCTATCAGTACAGCCTCACTGGTGCCTATCAGTACAGCCTCACTGGTACCCATCAGTACAGCCTCACTGGTACCCATCAGTACAGCCTCACTGGTACCCATCAGTACAGCCTCACTGGTGCCCATCAGTACAGCCTCACTGGTGCCTATCAGTACAGCCTCACTGGTGCCTATCAGTACAGCCTCACTGGTGCCTATCAGTACAGCCTCACTGGTACCCATCAGTACAGCCTCACTGGTACCCATCAGTACAGCCTCACTGGTGCCCATCAGTACAGACTCACTGGTGCCCATCAGTACAGACTCATCAGTGCCCTTCAGTGAAGAAGAAAAATTATTTATTTGCAAAATTTTGTAACAGAAACTAAGAAAAGTGTTTTTTTTTTCTTCAAAATGTTTGGCTTTTCTTCATTTATTTACCAAACAATAAAAAAAACAAACAAAAAAAAAGCAATGGTGGTTAAACAGCAGTAAAAGAAGCTCTATTTGTGTAAACAAAATGATAATGTCATATAGTTACAATGTTGTATGACCGCGTAATTGTCATTTAAAGTGTGACAGACCTTGAAGCTGAACATTGGACTGGTGGGGGGGATGGGGGGGTGAAAGTCCCCGGTATTGAAAGGGTTAAGTGTATTTGAACTGAGGCAACTGAGACCTCCGATGTTAAACTTAGTAAGTAACAAATATGTGTAAACCTCCCCCTCCCCCTCCCATACCACGGAAACAAAACTTACTTTGGCCTCTCTGGCGCGTTCCTGGCCGCGGCTCTCTGCGGGGATCGTGGCGGGATATTCGACTTCATTAAGAAAAGAGATAAATGAAGAGATTACAAATTAGAAAGTAAAGAGATACATTCAATTAAGAAAAAGAGACAAGAGATGATTAATATTTAGTCCATAATGCAAAACTCTGCTTTTCAGGAAGACGTGGAGACGTCAGGTTGATAACGAATGAGATCAGAAATGACCGATTCCTACAAAACACGATCGAAAGAAAAACTCCGGACTAATTAAAGGTGGGATTCTGATTTTAACGGTGGAGCTTTGATATCCAACCCGAGATCTAACACTAAACTCCGGTACCCCCTTCCCCACCCGGGCACCACCCTTGTCGGCTGTCACAATAGGCGTTGGGTAGTTGGGTCTTCCTCCAGATATCTGGGTGATCTATAGAATGTGTCGTTATATTGCCCACATGTCAAACCTAAAGTCACCAATCTGGTGACTTTAAAGGGCACATAAGTTGTGGCACCAGACAGAAGAACAAAATAATATAAAAAACTACTAAAACTGGAGAGTGCAAAATCTAGAAACGAATCAGCCAGTGGCGGCCCGTCCATTAGGGGAGCCAGAGGCGCCGCCCCCTCTATCCACAGCCGCCACCCCCTCCACCTTCTAGTGATGCAATGCTTTATCCATCGCTGCCGCCGCCACCCCCTATTCATGCGTCCGGCCCCTTTCAGGGCGCCTGAATTACAGCAACTCTAATAGGCTTCAATATAGGGTGGTCTCCGGTCGCAGAGCATTGCACTACGAGCCCACCCAGGTGTTACAACAGCAAATGAATATTCGCTATTGCAACACTGATCCTCCTCCCCGTCAATCGGGAAGTGGGTCTGATACCCGTCACTTGATTGGCTAAAAGGACAGGTGATTGGACGCCTAGGAGGAAGGGAGGAGACGCACAGCAGAAGTGAGGAGGTGGGAGGAGGAGAAGACACAGGACCCCCTACCCGATGCCCTAAGAGCCCTTGCACACTGGGGCGGGGGGCGGCGTCGGCGGTAAAACGCCGCTATTATTAGCGGCGTTTTACCGTCGGTATTCGGCCGCTAGCGGGGCGGTTTTACCCCCCGCTAGCGGCCGAGAAAGGGTTAAATACCACCGCAAAGCGCCTCTGCAGAGGCGCTTTGCCGGCGGTATAGCCGCGCCGTCCCATTGATTTCAATGGGCAGGAGCGGTAAAGGAGCGGTATACACACCGCTCCTTCACCGCTCCGAAGATGCGGCTAGCAGGACATTTTTTACCGTCCTGCCAGCGCATCGCTCCAGTGTGCAAGCCCTCGGGGCTTTCACACTGGAATGACAGTAGCGGCACTTTCGGGGCGGTTTGCAGGCGCTATTATTAGCGCAATAGCGCCTGCAAACCGCCCCAGTGTGCAAGGGCTCTAATGCTCGCCATAGCCTGATGTCTGCCGATCCCTGCCGCTCCTTGATGCCCACCACTGCTTGATGCCTGCCGCTCCTTGATGTCCGCCACTGCTCGATCTCTGCTGCTCCTTGATGTCAGCCAATCCCCGCCACTCCTTGATGTCCCCCACTGCTCGATCTCCTCTGCTCCTTGATGTCAGCCAATCCCTGTCGCTCCTTGATGTCCCCCACTGCTCGATCTCCTCTGCTCCTTGATGTCTGTCGATCCCCGCCACTCCTTGATGTCCGCCACTGCTCGATCTCCGCCGCTCCTTGATGTCAGCCAATCCCCGCCGCTCCTTGATGTCCACCACTGCTCGATCTCCGCTGCTCCTTGATGTCAGCCAATCCCCGCCGCTCCTTGATGTCCACCACTGCTTGATCTCCGCTGCTCCTTGATGTCAGCCAATCCCCGTCGCTCCTTGATGTCTGCCACTGCTCGATCTCCGCTGCTCCTTGATGTCAGCCAATCCCCGTCGCTCCTTGATGTCTGCCACTGCTCGATCTCCGCTGCTCCTTGATGTCAGCCAATCCCCGTCGCTCCTTGATGTCTGCCACTGCTCGATCTCCGCCACTCCATTATGTCCGCCCCTGCCCAATCCCCACCGCAGCCTGATGTCCGCCACTGCTCGATCCCCCGCCGCTCCTTGATGTCCGCCACTGCTCGATCCCCCGCCGCTCCTTGATGTCCACCACTGCTCGATCTCCGCCGCTCCTTGATGTCAGCCAATCCCCGCCGCTCCTTGATGTCCACCACTGCTCGATCTCCGCTGCTCCTTGATGTCAGCCAATCCCCGTCGCTCCTTGATGTCTGCCACTGCTCGATCTCCGCCACTCCATTATGTCCGCCCCTGCCCAATCCCCACCGCAGCCTGATGTCCGCCACTGCTCGATCCCCCGCCGCTCCTTGATGTCTGCCACTGCTCGATCTCCGCCACTCCATTATGTCCGCCCCTGCCCAATCCCCACCGCAGCCTGATTTCCGCCACTGCTCGATCCCCCGCCGCTCCTTGATGTCCGCCACTGCTCGATCTCTGCCGCTCCTTGATGTCCACCACTGCTCGATCCCCGCCACTCCATTATGTCCACCGCTGCCCGATCCCCGCTGCTGCCCGCTGCCTAGATGGGTTTAAGTGGACCGATCCACAAACAGCAAAGGGGGGGTCTTTGAGGTGCCGCGGGGGGGAGGTTGTTTGCTGCCCCCCCAAACAAAAAACCATGAGACACCACTGCAATCAGCTTCCAGGTTTTATTGTCAAAGCTTAATTGGACAAGCTGGAGTTAGAGGCTGATTGGCTGCCATGCACAGCTGCATCAGATTTTTTACTCTCCAGTATTAGTAAACCAACCCCCCATGTCTAATAGCAATGGTTTAACCTAGATAATCCGCATTAATACTCTCCTTGGTGGAAATAAAACCTCCCCTTTTTTTCTGGGTCAGGCGGCGCTCCTTTGGCGTTTCATGTGAGTAAAATAGATGCTCTTTGGCTTTCTGTCGCTCTCTGGCCTTCCCCCTGCTGGGGAAATGGGGCTCTGTATTCCTTATCATGGAGTAATTATATTCACCGTTTGGTTTTAGTGAACGGGTTTTACCACATAGATTTCATCCACGTTTTCTCCCGATTAAGATATATTACCATTCGAAACGCGCTAAATTGTGATATGAGTTCTTCCTTTTTTTTTTTTTCTTGTTCAAACATTTTATTGAAAAATAAGAAAAGGGTTCCAGTACAGAGGTACAGTTCATGGTGCAACAGGCATAAATACACAGCGAATTCAAGTCATCATGGATTGAATATGGGGATAGCCATGTATAGATAAAAGGTTACAAGTGATGCGGAAGGATAATCCTCCAGAAAAAGGCATTTAGAAGTAGGCTGAGAGCCTGTGTATAGTCAATATGGCAAAAAAAAACTGGGGGGGGGGGGGATTGGAAGGGATACATAGATAAGGACCCCCTAATTTATGTACAGCAGGGGTAGGCAACCTCGGCCCTCCAGCTGTGGGGAAACTACAAATCCCATCATGCCTCTGCCTCTAGGAGTCATGCCTGTGATTGTCAGGGTCTTGAAATGTCTCATGGGACTTGTAGTTTTAAAACAGCTGGAAGGCCGAGGTTGCCTACTCCTGATGTTCAGGATGAAACAAAGGTGGCCGTTTGGCGCTCCCATAAGGGGGAGGGGGGATACCAAAGAGCCCAAGACTACTGGGAGACTGCGGATAGGGGTGAGTGGTAAGGGCAGGCCAAGGGGCGAGCCCAATGGGGGGGGTCTCCAATGAGTGGGGAGAGGCTGTGGAGGAAAACTAGGAAGAGATGGGTAAGAGTACCAAAAAGATGGAGCACCAGAGGACAGAGCGGCTGAGGAGGCTGGAAGAGGGCCCCTCCTCCAGCCTCCTCAGCCACTCTGTCCTCTGGTGCTTCATCCTCTTTGTACTCTTAGTTCCCATCTCTTCCTAGTTTTCCTCCACAGCCTCTCCTCACTTATTGGAGACCCCCCCCATTGGGTAAGGAAGAAAGGCGAGGTAGGGTGGGAAGAGGGGAAGGAGGAGAGAACTAATAGTGACAGACCCAAGATGGGGGTAAATAATGGACCACCCAGAGGTTCCAAAGGGGGTCTGAGTTCTTATCACATCGGCGTACGAAGAGACAGGCAGCTGAGAAAGCTGAGAACTTGGTGACTGGAAGCTCAAAACAGGTAACACTTTGGGTTATGCCGCCCTCTTCTAAATCGGGGAATATTTCATTCTAAATGACGAAAAAGAGAAGAGTGGGAACAACAGACGCATGTGTTGTCTTAAAAAAAGCCGGCAGAAGCAAGAACTGAAGCCTTTTCTTAGCTCTGAGGAAGAGGTTACTTCTCGAAAACGCGTCAGCTCTCTTGTTTCAGCAGCCCAGGGAGGTCCTTGGTTTTTATATTGGACTTTGTATCTCCTTCTGCATTGTGCTTGTACGAATACATTCACAGCCATATGGCTTTGGTGAGTATATACATTTTCATGGTTTCATTAATAAATGGTATGGAAGGCCGTGTTTCTCAACCGTTTTTTCGGTTTTCTGCACAACTTTGAGGCAACCCATCCTACGATATTCTAAAATGTACAAGGCTAAGCTAATAGTTTTACATAATGCAGCACCATCAACACATGCCGTGCACCCAACATTAGAGGCAATTTATTCTTACAAAGCAAGAATAACTTTGTACACTGGTACTGACTATTATTCCATAGTTTCTCATCTCCTTCAGTTTCTCTCCCCCACCCAGCTAATTGTGACCCCCCCCCCCCCCCCCCAGTGCTGACACAGAGGGGCAAACAAGGAGCACCCAACATGGGCAATCATAGGTGGCACTGATTGGACACAGCTGGTCACATTGTAATCCAGGAAGTGCCATTTATCGGCTTTTTCTCTATTCGCACTGACAAGGAGAGGAGAGTAGAAGAGAGACGATTGGCAGATCTCCTGACAGGGGGGTCTGCACTGATTATCAGTACATTGATTATCAGTGCAGACCCACCAGGGATGCCAACCTGTGCCCACCAGGGATGCCAACCTGTGCCCATCAAGGATGCCAATTAGTGCCCATCAGGGATGCCTGTCAGTGCCGACCATCAGTGCCACTATCCGTGCTCATCAGTGCCATCTGTAGTTGCCCATCTGTGTGGCCTATCAGTGCCATCTATTAGTGCCCATCAGTGCCACCTATAAGTGCCCATCAGTGATGCCTATCAGTGCCCATCAGTAATGCATATCAGTGAACATCAGTGCCTTCTATTAGTGCCCATCAGTGCCGCCTATCAGTGCCCATCAGTGCCACCTATTAGTGCCCATCAGTGCCACCTATGATTTCCCATCAGTGCTGCATATCAGTGCCCATCAGTCCTGCCTATCAGTGCCCCTCAGTGCTGTATATTAGTGCCTCATCATCAATGCCAATCAGTGCCACCTATAAGTGCCTATCAGTGCCCTTCAGTCCTGCCTATCAGTGCCCCTTAGTGCCTCATCATCAGTGCCAATCAGTGCCACCTATAAGTACCCATCAGTGACGCCTATCAGTGCCCATCAGTGCTGCATATCAATGAACATCAGTGCCTTCTATTAGTGCCCATTAGTGCCACCTATTAGTGCCCATCAGTGCTGCATATCAGTGCCATCTATTAGTGCCCATCAGTGAGAGCTGAAAATTGTCATGGGCAGGAAGGGGGTGAAAGTGCCCGTCATTGAAGTGGTTAAAGACTTGAGCCAATAAAAAGGACAAACCTTTAAATTTGAACCCCACCTGCCCAGTTACTGGGACAATGCTTTCTCCCACTTTTGTTTTCCCGATGCGTAATTAAAAGATAGATACACTGTCTGGGTTATACGAAATACACACTTTATTATGACGAAAGGTTGACACATGTAGTAGTGTAGTTCTCTTGGGTGACGGTGGGCAGGACAAGTTGTAGAAGGATGCTCTTAATGACTTATTTGCCACGTTGGTAGGCAGGAAGCTCACTCCCGGGGACACAGTCCTGTTCTCCACTCTATGGGCATAGGCCTTGTTTAGAGATGTCTGTACCACATTTGAATATTGTTCCCTGGGCTAATTAGATTTTAGGAGACAACGCTCAATGGGGTTAACCCTTTCATTCTCTTTTACAGTTTCCCCTACAGTTTTATTACATTAGAAACATTAGGCCACCCATGCATGCACTCTCCAACCCCTCTCAGCCAAACATTCCTGTCCTTGCCGATAGAAAGAGCTGGGGGTAAGAGATAAACAGGGACGTACAAAAAGTGCCACCACCACGTATCTCTTGGGGGACCAAAAGTGATTGTGAGAGCTTCTTTAACTTACCGATCGGTTCCCTCTGGCAGAAGTTGACTGAGTGATTGTAGACCATCTTCTTCTCACTTTCACTACAGACAGACCCTCCAACACACCTACTGTATAAGTCTTCCCGAATGCATGCTTCTCTCCATTGCTCCACCATAAGAGCTCTTAGTGAATTTGAAAGTGGTGCCACAAAGCCCTGCCCCCCATTTTACTGATATGTGAATGGCTTCTGTGTTATAACACATAAATGAAGTGAGTATCTGACTTGTGTTTCTTCCTTTTGTTAGTTTGAATGTCACTTCTTCATCTGCCCTAGTTTCCTGGGTTCTCCAGAACAGGGGCAATTAGAAACTAGTTACTTTGCCAGCCAGGGTTTGGTACTTTAGGTCTTTGAGATGAACAGGGCTTGATGCTTTAAGAATTGCTACCTAGGCCTCTCAAAGGGCTTAGCCTTTAGACATTTTCCCTGTGCCAGTCGTGGCTTGAGGTCCCTAGGCAGGCCAGGGTTTGACCTTTTTGGAATCAGTCCCTTGACATGTTGGAACTTGGTCCTTCAGGAGGTTGTCCTTTGGACAGTCAGAGCTTGGACCTTTATGAATCCACTGTCTGGCTAGTGTTCAGTATTTCAGGAACTAGTCCCATTGCAGGTCATAACTTGATCCCTCTGAATATATTCTCTTAGCCAGCCAGGTACCTCAGGTTTTAGCCACGAGTTCAGAGCTTGATCCTTAAAGAGGCAGTCTCTGGACCAAGCAGAACTGGGTCCTTCACATTTTAGTCCAATGGTTTCTGGGATTGGTCTTTAAGGAGTTTTAAAGTCGGGGTTTAGTCCTTCAAGTTAATCCTTTGTCTGGCCAAGGCTAGGTCCTTCAGGCATTAGTCCCTTGGCAATGCTGGGCTTAGTTTTTGAAGAATTAGACCCTTCAGCAAGTTAGGACTTGGACTATTTGGTATTATGGTTCCAGTGTTTAGATCCATCAGAAGATCAAGCTCTTGCAGGTATAGTTCTACCCGGAGCTACCCTAACCTACTTTACAGAACTTACATTTCCAGTTTAGGAATATTTAATTTCCACTCTGGTGCCGGATAACCTTTCTAATGGAAGAATTATAAAAACTGAAGGGTTCCTTGTTGCAGCAGGTCAGGATCTGGACAGTTTAGCTGTTTGTAATTCCATTATTAAACTAATTCTGCCATTCATCCTGCCTGGATGCAGCCATCACATGTGTGGAAGCACTTCCATTAACAAACTTACAAAACAGGCACAAAGACTTTATCTGCTGACAGAGTGTACATGACCTAGAAGTTACATACCATTTGCACGTCGACATAGCGGCTGTTTCGGCTTGGCTCTTCCTCAAAGGTCTCATTCTGGTGGGACTCGTTTTTACTCCTGGAAAAAAAGAGAATTGATGATATATTAAAGTCCCACAGTCCGCTTGAGTGCTTTTGTCATATACCGCTTCCTTACAGTCTGAATATGGATATCAGATATTCCAACCGCTGACAACCACAAACTAGGCAGTACTCGTTTGGTTGCTCAACATGAACTGTTTATTGAAACACAGATACACAGGTAAAAAATCGGGACAAACCCCCCCCTCCCTTTGCATTCCGGGCAGGGTGGACTGTCCAATCAGCAGCAAACACACTTACACATCCCATAATATCCAAGGCAGACAGACACAATTGAATAATGAAATACAGCTACACCCCAAACAACCCAGCAAAGAATATACATTGAAAACAAATTGAGACAATATATATATATATATATATACACACACACACAACTTTCCAGTGTGGTTGTACAGTGAACCGGATTAGTACAGATCAGGCTGGATTTCTCGTCACCCTGTGCCCTTATTAGAGACACAGGGTGACTTAGACATAGGAGGTCCATGGGGAGCTGAAACAAGGGTTTCCCAATCTCCCCAAGGGATTCTGGGTTCCACGGGCCCCCCGCCCAAAGTGACTCCCGTCACAGTTTTCACATTGGTGCTTCTATTACAGAGTTATCAACAGTTTAACTGTGTCTATAGCTGTGTTTTTAACCTGTTATCGGTCACGGGGCCCTTTAAAACGACACAAAATCTGAAGTCTTCCTGGTCAAAAAAATGTAAATGTCACTTATCAATGGGAAACCTGAGCCTGGAATGATGCATACCACCTCCTTGGTGAGGTTAACATGATGTCTCTCATCACGTCAGAGGTCCCCCAAGCATTTCAAAGGTCCTCCCATCACGTCAGGTGTCCCTCAAGCATGGCAAAGGTCCCCTGATCATGTCAGGGGTCCCCCAATCATGTCAAAGGTCCATCAATCATGTCAAAGGTCCCCCCATCATGTCAAAGGTGCCCCATCACATCAGAGATTCCGCAATCATGTCAAAGGTCCCCCAAGCATGTCATAGGTGCCCCATCACATCAGAAGTTCCACAATCATGTCAAAGGTCCCCCCATCATGTCAGAGGTCCCCCAAGCATGTGAAAGGTGCCCCATTACATCAGAGATTCCACAATCATGTCAAAGATCCCCATCATATCAGAGATTCCGCAATCATGTCAAAGGTCCCCCAAGCATGTCAAAGGTGCCCCATCATATCAGAGATTCCGCAATCATGTCAAAGGTCCCCCAAGCATGTCATAGGTGCCCCATCACATCAGAAGTTCCACAATCATGTCAAAGGTCCCCCCATCATGTCAGAGGTCCCCCAAGCATGTCAAAGGTGCCCCATCACTCTACAGTTTCGACTACAGTCATCCCAATTTGTTCTTATGCATTTTTATTGGTGATGTTTATACCTTTTTTTAGCTTTACTGTATAATAAGATTTGATATTTTTGTACTTTTGTGGTCTCAGTGTTTGCCTTTAAATTCCCACTAGTACCGGGGGGTACTGTTTGCTCTGTACCCTAGCATGTCATAGGTCCCCCAAGCATATCAAAGATCCCTCAATTATGTTAGAGATCCCCCACTCATGTCAAAGGTTCCCCCATCATTTCATAGGTTCCCCAATCATGTCAAAGGTCCCCCCATCATGTCAGAGGTCCCTCATTTCAAAGGCCCCCCATCATGTTAGGGATCTCACACCTCATTTCAAAGGTCTCCTAAGCATGTCAAAGGTCCCCCATCACATCATAGGTCCCCCAATTATGTCACTGTTCCCACCCATCATGTTAGAGGTCCCACAATCATGTCAAAGGTCCCCCCATCATGTCAGAACACCCACAAGGAAATAAAAGTTTCCCCCACATCATGTCAGAGGTCCCCCAAGCATGTCAAAGGTCCCCCTATGACATCAGAGGTCCCCCTATCCTATCAGAAATCAACCCAAGCATGTCAAAGGTCCCCCCATCATGTCAGAGGTCCCCCAAGCATGTCAAAGGCCCCCCTATGACATCAGAGGTCCCCCTATCATATAAGAAATCAACCCAAGCATGTCAAAGGTCCCCCCATCATGTTAGAGGTTCCCCACTCATGTCAAAGGTCCCCCCCGATCACAGAGTCCCCCATTACCAAATAGTCCTCTCCTCACGGCACCCCAGAGGAACCCAAATGGAACCCTGGTTGAGACATACTGGTCCACAGCACAATGCATGGTGCATCTAGTCAGCAGATCCATCATGGCGGCACTCAGACGGAATTCAGTATTACAATGCAATTCTATTATCTGAACTGCTGAATGTTTTACTCTCCCCCCAGTAAAAGGTTCCCTTCAGCCACTTACTTTTTCTGCTTGCTAGTCTTGCCCTTCGCAGTTGTTTTGCAGTAGTGAATTAATTGCGCTACGACAGCGACCACAAATGCCAGAGCGACCCCGGGAAACACGGCCATGATGATTAGGTCCCACGTACTCCACAGCTGGTCACACTTCTCTCCCATGTACCAGTAATCAGTGTTGGGTCCTCTGTAGTTGGGGCAGCTGGAGGAAAACCAAAGAGAATTGTCAGAACCTCCCAGAAGCATGAATGGGGTTCAATATCTTTACATTATCTGGATGAATGGAGAGGAAGGATCAGAAATTTCATATAAGATCAAAGCTGAAATGAGTCAACACCCCGCCCTGGGCAAATCTGGAGCCCCTTTTTTCACAAGCCCTCTACCTTTTTGTACCACAAACAATGATATTTATTTATTATATCAGGTCTCAGGTCTATATAGTATCTACAGTGCCTTGCAAAAGTATTCGGCCCCCTTGAACTTTTCAACCTTTTGCCACATTTCAGGCTTCAAACATAAAGATATAAAATTTTAATTTTTTGTGAAGAATCACCAACAAGTGGGACACAATTGTGAAGTGGAACGAAATCTATTGGATATTTTAAACTTTTTTAGCAATTAAAAAACTGAAAAGTGGTGCGTGCAAAATTATTCGGCCCCTTTACTTTCAGTGCAGAAAACTCACTCCAGAAGTTCAGCGAGGATCTCTGAATGATCCAATGTTGTCCTAAATGACTGATGGTGATAAATAGAATCCACCTGTGTGTAGTCAAGTCTCTGTATAAATGCACCTGCTCTGTGATAGTCTCAGGGTTCTGTTGAAAGCGCAGAGAGCATCATGAAGACCAAGGAACACACCAGGCAGGTCCGTAATACTGTTGTGGAGAAGTTTAAAGCCGGATTTGGATACAAAAAGATTTCCCAAGCTTTAAACATCCCAAGGAGCACTGTGCAAGCGATCATTTTGAAATGGAAGGAGTATCAGACCACTGCAAATCTACCAAGACCTGGCTGTCCCTCTAAACTTTCAGCTCAGACAAGGAGAAGACTGATCAGAGATGCAGCCAAGAGGCCCATGATCACTCTGGATGAACTGCAGAGAACTACAGCTGAGGTGGGAGAGTCTGTCCATAGGACAACAATCAGTCGTACACGGCACAAATCTGCCCTTTATGGAAGAGTGGCAAGAAGAAAGCCATTTCTCAAAGATATCCATAAAAAGTCTCGTCTAAAGTTTGCCACAAGCCACCTGGGAGACACACCAAACATGTGGAAGAAGGTGCTCTGGTCCGATGAAACCAAAATCAAACTTTTTGGCCACAATGCAAAACGATATGTTTGGCGTAAAAGCAACACAGCTCATCACACTCAACACACCATCCCCACCGTGAAACATGGTGGTGGCAGCATCATGGTTTGGGCCTGATTTTCTTCAGCAGGGACAGGGAAGATGGTTAAAATTGAGGGGAAGATGGATGCAGCCAAATACAGGACCATTCTGGATGAAAACCTGTTGGAGTCTGCAAAAGACCTGAAACTGGGACGGAGATTTATCTTCCAACAAGACAATGATCCCAAACATACAGCAAAATCTACAAAGGAATGGTTCACAAATAAACGTATCCAGGTGTTAGAATGGCCAAGTCAAAGTCCAGACCTGAATCCAATCGAGAATCTGTGGAAAGAGCTGAAAACTGCTGTTCACAAACGCTCTCCATCCAACCTCACTGAGCTCGAGCTGTTTTGCAAGGAAGAATGGGCAAGAATTTCAGTCTCTCGATGTGCAAAACTGATAGAGACATACCCCAAGCGACTTGCAGCTGTAATCGCAGCAAAAGGTGGCTTTACAAAGTATTAACGCAAGGGGGCCGAATAATTTTGCACGCACCACTTTTCATTTTTTTATTAGTTAAAAAAGTTTCAAAAATCCAAAAGATTTCGTTCCACTTCACAATTGTGTCCCACTTGTTGGTGATTCTTCACAAAAAATAAAAATTTTATATCTTTATGTTTGAAGCCTGAAATGTGGCAAAAGGTTGAAAAGTTCAAGGGGGCCGAATACTTTCGCAAGCCACTGTATAGATACCCTAAAGAGCAATGCAGTTTCAGTTGAATTCGTTCAGCTCCGCCCCTCCCCCCATGGACTAAAAATTTTTTACACTTCTGCTATGGGCCTGTTTTTTTGGCAATAGGTTTGTCATTACCTAAGATATCAAATATATACATCTATATATACACGATATTACCAAAAGTATTGGGACGCCTGCCTTTACACGCACATGAACTTTAATGACATCCCAGTCTTATGCCCCCGTACACACGATCGGACTTTCCGACAACAAAAACCGTGGATTTTCGTTCGAAGGTTGTTGGCTCCAACTTGTCTTGCATACACACGGGTCACACAAATGTTGGCCAACAATTTTGAATGTGGTGACGTACAAGATGTACGACGAGCCGCTGTGATATCTCCATTACGAACGCTAGTTTTACAAGACCGAGCGCTCCCGGACTCGTACTTGATTCCAAGCATGCGTGGACTTTTATGCGAGGGACTTGTGTACACACGATCGGAAAGTCCGACAACAAACATTTGTTGGTGGAAAATTTGAGAATCTGCTAGCCAACATTTGTTGGTGGAAAGTCCGACAACAAATGTCCGATGGAGCGTACGCACGGTCGGACTTACCGCCAACAAGCTCACATCCAACATTTCCTATCGGAAAATCCGATCGCGTGTACGCGGCATTAGTCCATCAAGTTCCTCCACCCCAAACTCGCTCCTCCATGTCTTTATGGACCTTGCTTTGTGCCCTGGTGGGCAGTCACGCTGGAACAGGAAGGGGCCGTCCCCAAACTCCTCCCACAAAGTTGGGAGCATGAAATTGTCCAAAGTGTCTTGGTATGCTGACGCCTTAAGAGTTCCCTTCACTGGAACTAAGGGGCCAAACCCAACCCCTGAAAAGCAACCCCCACACCATAATCCCCCCTTCCCCCACACCATAATCCCCCTCCACCCACACCATAATCCCCCCTCCACCCCCACACCATAATCCCCCCTCCCCCCCACACCATAATCCCCCCTCCACCCCCACACCATAATCCCCCCTCCCCCCCACACCATAATCCCCCCTCCACCCCCACACCATAATCCCCCCTCCCCCCCACACCATAATCCCCCCTCCACCAAATGATTTGGACCAGTGCACAAAGCAAGACATGGATGAGTGAATTTGGGGTGGAGGAACTTGACTGGCCTGCACAGAGTCCTGACCTCAACCCGATAGAACACCTTTGGGATGAATTAGAGCGGAGATTGCGAGCCAGGCCTTCTCATCCAACATCAGTGCCTGACCTCACGAATGCTCTTCTGGAAGAATGATCAAACATTCCCATAGACACCCTCCTAAACCTTGTGGACGGCCTTCCCAGAAGAGGTGAAGCTGTTATAGGTGCAAAGGGCGGAGCCAACTCAATATTGAACCCTCCGGACTAAGACTGGGATGTCATCAGTGGCGGTTGGTGCTCCAGCTTTGGGGGGGGGGGGGGGCGACAAACAATATTGAACCCTCCGGACTAAGACTGGGATGGCATTAAAGTTCATGCGTGTGTAAAGGCAGGCGTCCCAATACTTTTTACAATACAATGTAGTTTTTGCCATGGGCTTATAGTAGCAAAGCATTGCGACTGCGGCATATGAACACCCCCATCTGCTGCCTTCGCAGCTTAAGAGAAGCACAGTTGGGGGGGTGCTAAAAATTCAGCTCAAGAGCCTGTTTTTAACGCCCCCCCCCCCCCCCCCCAACCGCAAGTCTAAACGAACCCTAACAGACATCGAGTGCAAATTTAAAATCTGGGTAGACACGGAGGAACTTCGTTCTATGTTTCCACTGTCTGTACAACAGTCTGTGTGAACAGTCCTGCTGGAACACCATCATTCATCAGCGCATGCAGCCAATGGCTCTGTGTAATGGTTTTGCACAGAGCAGCCCAGATCCTCCTCTTCTCGGTTGCCCTGCTGGCACTCCTGGATCCTCCTCCCTGCCGAGCGTCTGCCATACCAAGCTGCTTGCTATGGGAGAATTGGGGGGGGGGGGGGCTGGCTCACTCCCAAGCCGGCTCTGTGTTTCCATTGACACACAGAGCGCGGCTTGACCCCCCCACCCCACTCATTGCTCCCTCCTCACTGGCTGTGATTGATTGATAGCAGCAGAAGCCAATGGCTCCCACTGCTGTCTCTGAGCCAGCGAGGAGGAGGACAGCTGCTGGATCGAGATGGGGCTCTGGTAAGTATAAGGGGGCTCTGGGTGGGGAACTGCGCTCAGAACATTTTTTTTACCTTAATGCAGAGAATGTGCATCGGGGTAAAAATCTTCAGACTTTAGAATCACTTTAAGCTCATGTCTTTGGTCTGCAGATAAATGAAACAGAGTGAGCACAAAAGTAATGTTACTCTGTCTCCTTCCAGGCACTGTTTATACAGTGCCTTGCAAAAGTATTCACCCCCCTTGGCTTTTTACCTATATTGTTACATTATAGCCTTTAGTTCAATTTTTTTTAAAATCTGAATTCTATGTGATGATCAGAACACAATAGTCTAAGTTGGTGAAGTAAAATTAGAAAAATATATACATAAAACTGATAATTGTCATGTGCGTATGTATTCACCCCCCTTTGTTATGAAGCCCATAAAAAAGCTCTGGTGCCACCAATTACCTTCAGAAGTCCCATAATTAGTGAAATGATGTCCACCTGTGTGCAATCTAAGTGTCACATGATCTGTCATTACATAGACACACCTTTGTGAAAGGCCCCAGAGGCTGCAACACCTAAGCAAGAGGCACCACTAACCAAACACTGCCATGAAGACCAAGGAACTCTCCACACAAGTCAGGGACAATGTTGTTGAGAAGTACAAGTCAGGGTTAGGTTATTGATGATCCCTAGGAGCTCCATCAAATCTATCATAACCAAATGGAAAGAACATGGCACAACAGCAAACCTGCCAAGAGACGGCCGCACACCAAAACTCACGGACCGGGCAAGGAGGGCATTAATCAGAGAGGAGCACAGAGACCTAAGGTAACCCTGGAGGAGCTGCAGAGTTCCACAGAAGAGACTGGAGTATCTGTACATAGGACCACAATAAGCCGTACGCTCCATAGAGTTGGGCTTTATGGCAGAGTGGCCAGAAGAAAGACATTACTTTCAGCAAAAAACAAAATGGCAGGTTTTGAGTTTGGGAAAAGGCATGTGGGAAACTCCCAAAATGTATGGAGGAAGGTGCTCTGGTCTGATGAGACTAAAATTCAACTTTTTTGGCCATCAAAGAAAACTCTATGTTTGGTGCAAACCCAACACATCACATCACCCAAAGAACACCATCCCCACTGTGAAACATGGTGGTGGCAGCTTAATGCTGTTGAGATGTTTTTCAGCAGTCAGGACTGGGAAACTGGTCAGAGTTGAGGGAAAGATGGATGGTGCTAAATACAGGGATATTCTTGAGCAGAACCTGTAGCACTCTGTGTGTGATTTGAGGCTAGGACGGAGGTTCACCTTCCAGCAGGACAATGACCCCAAACACACTGCTAAAGCAACACTTGAGTGGTTTAAGGGGAAACATGTAAATGTGTTGGAATGGCCTAGTCAAAGCCCAGACCTCAATCCAATAGAAAATCTGTGGTCAGACTTAAAGATTGCTGTTCACAAGCGCAAAACCATCCAACTTGAAGGAGCAGTTTTACAAGGAGGAATGGGCAAAAATCCCAGTGGTAAGATGTGACAAGATCATAGAGACTTATCCAAAGCGACTTGGAGCTGTGATGGGTGTCTCTACAAAGTATTGACTTTAGGGGGGTGAATAGTTATGCACATTGACTTTTTCTGTTATTTTGTCCTATTTGTTGTTTGCGTCACAAAAAAAAAAAAAAAAACATCTTCAAAGTTGTGGGCGTGTTCTGTAAATGAAATGATGCAAATCCTCAAACAATCCATGTTCATTCCAGGTTGTGAGGCAATGAAACACGAAAAATGCCAAGGGGGGTGAATACTTTTGCAAGGCACTGTGAATATTTTTGACAGTAGCAACTCCCACCTGTCATTTTGACAGCCTGGTGCATACTACCCAACACCCTGTGTACTTCAATGACGTTTTTTTTGGCACTGTGTAGCATGCCCAGTGTCCACAGCTGTTTAACCCCTTCTCTCCGGCCCTTTACATTTTCTTAAGTGCCCAGGAGGTGGCAGCGTGGCTTCTCTATCATGTGACCTCTGTGATTGCCTCTCAATGTGGTCACGTGACCCTGGAGGCTGTCATGCTGGCTCCAGGTCAGAAGCAGTGAGCGCCCAATCGGTGTGCTGGCAGTGCACTCTCAGGCCGCCATGAAGACATGGGATAGGCCCCTCCCTCCTGTTGAGTGCCCCCAGAGCAAGCCACTCACATCGGGAAGGCACCCAAGCAGGCATGTCTATTCAGACATGAAGACGCGGCTTGGCTCCGCCCCCCCTCTCTCCTCATTGGCTGTGATTGAGAGCAGTGGCAGCCAATGAGGAGGGAGAGTCCCCAGAGAGCCAATCTCCTGCACATTGCCGAATGAAGGGGGAGATCAGGTAAGTATTGGGGGGAGGGGGGGGTTTATTACCTCCATGCATAGAATGCACCTTCTGACTTTAGAACCACTTTAAAGAAACAGCCTCCGAGATCTGAAGTTTTTAAATCCTCAGTAAATTCAGGCAGATGTCTTGGAGCCCTACAAGTGGTAGATGCAAATTTCTGAGGAGGGTTGGATTAAGTTTTCATACCTGATCACCTCCTACGACAGCCTAGAGGGAGAGGAAGGGGGGGGGTGCTCAGCAAATATCCCCAGAGTTGAGGGTGATCAATAGCGATCGTCTAAATTCTTCCCTGAAGAACCCTCAGAGGGATTTTACGAACATTCCCTAAGGGCCCTTTCACACTGAGGCGGGGGCGGCGTCGGCGGTAAAGCGCCGCTATTGTAAGCGGCGCTTTACCGTCGGTATTCGGTCGCTAGGGGGGCAGTTTTACCCCCCGCTAGCGGGCGAGAAAGGGTTAAAAGCCACCGCAAAGTGCCTCTGCAGAGGCGCTTTGCCAGCGGTATAGCCGCGCTGTCCCATTGATTTCAATGGGCAGGAGCGGTGAAGGAGCGGTATACACTCTGCTCCTTCACCGCCCCGAAGATGCTGCTGGTAGGACTTTTTTTCCCGTCCTGCCAGCGCACCGCTCCAGTTTGAGAGCCCTCGGGGGCACACTGGAATCAAAGCAGCGGCTGTTTCGGGTCGGTTTGCAGGCGCTATTATTAGCGCAATAGCGCCTGCAAACCGCCCCAGTGTGAAAGGACCCTTAAAGTGCCGTTCTATTCACTGCTCCGTATAGTGTGAGGCTTACCTGCAGAACGCATATCCACCTTTGCAGCTGCATTCAATACCGCTGGGACAGAAGCCCCGCGTGTCTCCATTGCAGGATCCAAAGTCAGCGACACCCCCACAGCTTGCTGGAAAAAAATCAACACATTGTCTGTATTAAGGATTGTATTGGTCACAGTACACTGTATAGATTTATTATGATTATGGAGCCAGAAAAATAATTCCTGTATCCCCCCCCCCCTCCCAAGCTGACCAACTACGCATCCAGAGCCTCTGGTTTATAGATCTGATACATCCTAAATATAGAGACATCTATCCAACTGTCCATCCAGAGCCTCTGGTTTATAGACCGGATGCATCCTAAATATAGAGCCATTTATCCAACTGTCCATCCAGAGCCTCTGGTTTATAGACCGGATACATCCTCAATATAGAACCATTTATCCAACTGTCCATCCAGAGCCTCTGGTTTATAGACCGGATACATCCTAAATATAGAGCCATTTATCCAACTGTCCATCCAGAGCCTCTGGTTTATAGACCGAATACATCCTCAATATAGAGCCATTTATCCAACTGTCCATCCAGAGCCTCTGGTTTATAGACTAGGAACAGCCAATAGTGGGTTATTTTGGGGGGGAAAAACATTTTGCAAATCAGTCCTGCTTCTGTGGGTCTAACAATGATTGGTTTCTTTATAACCAAAAAAAACAACAAAGAAATGAATCAATAAAAAATTATACACATTATATATATATATATATATATATATATATATATATATATACACATACACAGTATATATACAGTATATATATATATTTTTAATCCCAACAAGAAATAGACCACTATCATGCCTGGGTTGCACACCCTCTTTAACCATTGTGCTATTAATATTATTAATATTAATAAGAATATTATTTAATATAATATTCTATTATTAAATATAATATTATATTAATATTCTTAAATTATAATACAAATAAAGAGCAAGTATAAGGAGGGAAACCTGTGATGGACCGCCTTGCATCCCGCCTGGGTGCTTCCGCTAAGATAAAGCTTCCTCCACTCAGGAACCAGGTATCAGATATTATAGCTGAGCATTGCACCCAAGAACTAGACGACACTAGCGTAGGTGTAAACAGGAACTCACTTTACTGTAAATTCACACAGAATATATACCACGCAAGATCAGGAAAGAACCTGATCACATTATCCTAAACAATGCAAACTGTAAACAGTAATATCATCAGCACATCTAAGGAACAGCCAACATAAACATAGACAGTCATCTAATTAAACACAAAGCTGATGGTACACAAGTACACCTCACCCACACCTGTGTTACCACCACTGCGCTCCTGGATAAGTGCAAAATGAGAATAGAAATTCCTACAGCTGCCACTTAAAAAAAAGCAAATGTGTAAACAGTACTTAAACCTCTAAAAAAAAAAATAGTGGAGTAAATAACGGCGCTGAATAAAAAACTAATAAACAAACAAACATGTGAATGAATGATAAACAATAAGTGAACTATAAATATACAAGTGATATCAACAAATATTAGTGACACCTGGTGATCAGTGATAAACTATATATGAATGAGCACTTATATTTCATATCACATTACAAAAAATCACCCTGTGATAAGTGTGAAATAATCCAGGCTCTATTGCTAATATATAGTCCAGATAAACTGTGAATAAATCCGATGAATGGTGTGAAAACAAATGTTCTGAATGTTGTTCTTGTGACCATCCACCACACCTCGGTGCTTCCACTCCCCGCAAAGACTCGCACTCACCAGCTGCATTTGCCTCCCACTCTCTTGTTTGGCTCAAGCCACACATATAGGGGTTAAAATTGATCTCCAAACGTATATGACAAGGTTCCTTTTTTTCTCAAGAAGTGATTGCTCCACATGCAAATGAAAAAAACGCTCCAATAGTGTGATATAGTACAAACCAATTTATTAAAAAATTCAGCAATCCCACACCATTGCACTCACATGTGCCACATACAAAATAAGCCAAAAGTTGTCACAACAAGGAGTTCCATGCACTAATAAAACGATCTAAAAGCGGTCGCGGCGGGACCCAGGGTGTGTGCGGTAGCTGTAACTAGCCTCACCCACTCCTCGTCCCAAGCCTCCACTTCCCGATGCAGCGCGTCACGTCACAACGTCCTACGTCACGCTTAGGGGCGTGGCTATGCGGCAACCATCTAAGCAATGACGTAGGACGTTGTAAAGGGAGGGAGGGTGGGAAGTTGTCCCGTCCGCGCTCTCTTCCGACTAAACTCCTCCCAAACCCTTCCAACGTACCAACTCCTGAAGCCCCACCTGCTCCAATCTTTCCACCAATCTGGTGAGTGCCTACTATGCTCAAACCCCTTCTAACCCAGTCATGTTGGCCCTCTGTCTAGGCTGTTTTCCTTTTTGACTCCGGGCCTCCCTTTCACTTGTGTAATCTGTCCACTAGACAAGTCATCTTAGGACAAAACTCATAACATGTTCCAGCAGTCTGAAGAAGTGGAATTCATGTATCTTCATAGATTTCTTGAGGGATATTGTTGATAAATTTTAAAGTGAAGGAGCATCTCCAACCCAAGTCTACAGGAGGGGCCACCCTATTCCCTGTACAGGACTAATATTACACCCTTTCCACCCACTCCAGAAGCTTTATTGTCCCCTTTCAGAGGATTAATCCAAGCCTCGTTCTCGGCGTTCATCACATAGTTGTCCATGGATAGAAGATGATCTGCTCTCTCCATGGGATCGGAGGCTGAACTCGGCTCTTTTCCATGCTCTGACCGGGAGAAGCAGACAAATCCCCCGGCCTCCTCCATAGGCCATCATCAGTGGGTAGAAGGTTAGCCCCCTAGTGCCCTCCAAAAGCCCCGTCCCGGTTGGGTTTGTCACTAAATCCTCAGGGAGTAGATCAAAAAGTACGATCTTTGTTAATAAAGTTAATTGAAAGTCTTCATGTCCGAGATTTTAGTGAAAACCTGGAGAATTCATTGAAATTTTGCTATTTTAGTCATTGGACTCGATAGAGAAGGGGAAGTTAAGGTGTTTTTGATGGTTCTTAGGGAGACATTGGCTTTAAATAACACCTGCGGGTTAAGGAAATTCCTTTCTAACATTCCAAATCTGTTGGGAATGGACCCTCCTTATCGTTTTTTTGGAGGTTTTCTTCCACAGAAAGAAAGACATAGAGGGATAAAAGGAACAATTTAAGCTTACATTTATGGAATATCAATTAAATACACCAAAAAGGTATAATAAAAACCCACAAATACAAACTACCCAAATACATAAAATACATACAGTGCCTTGAAAAAGTATTCATACCCCTTGAAATAACCCCACATGTTGTCATGTTACAACCAAAAACGTAAATGTATTTTATTGGGATTTTATGTGATAGACCAACACAAAGTGTCACATAATTGTGAAGTGGAAGGAAAATGATAAATGATACAAATAAATATGTGAAAAGTGTGGGGGGGGGGGGGGGGGGGCATTTGTATGGCGCCCCCCGGAGTCAATACTTTGTAGAACCCCCTTTCTCTACAAGTCTTTTTGGGGGTGTCTCTACCAGCTTTGCACATCTAGAGAGGACATTTCTGCTCATTCTTCTTTGTAAAATATCTCAAGCTCTGTCAGATTGGATGGAGAGCGTCTGTGAACAGCAATTTTCAAGTCTTACCACAGATTCTCAATGTGATTTAGGTCTGGACTGTGACTGGGCCATTCTAACACATGAATATGCTTTGATCTAAACCATTCCATTGTAGCTCTGGCTGGATGTTTCGGGTCGTTGTCCTGCTGGAAGGTGAACCTCCCCCCAGTCTCAAGTCTTTTGTAGACTCTAACAGGTTTTCTTCTAAGATTGTCCTGTATTTGGCTCCATCCATCTTCCCACCAACTCTGACCAGCTTCCCTGTCCCTGCTGAAGAAAACCATCCCCACCACATGATGCTGCCACCACCATGTTTCACGGTGGGGATGGTGTGTTCAGGGTGATGGGCAGTGTTAGTTTCCCCACACATAGAGTTTTACTTTTAGGCCATAAAGTTGAATTTTGGTCTCATGTGACCAGATCACCTTCTTCCACATGTTTGCTGTGTCCCCCACATGGCTTCTCACAAACTACAAACAGGACTTCTTATGACTTTCTTTCACCAATGTCTTTCTTCTTGTCACTCTTCAATAAAGGGCAGATTTGTGGAGAACACGACTAATAGTTGTCCTGTGGACAGATTCTCCCACCTGAGCTGTGGATCTCTGCAGCTCCTCCAGAGTTACCATGGACCTCTTGGCTCTTCTCTGATGAATGCTCTCCTTGCCCGGCACGGTCAGTTTAGGTGGACGGCCATGTCTTGGTAGGTTTGCAGTTGTGCCATACTCTTTCCATTTTCCGATGATGGATTGAACAGAGCTCCGTGAGATGATCAAAGCTTGGGAGATCATTTTATAACCTAACCCTGCTTTATACTTCTCCACAACTTTATCCCTGACCTGTCTGGTGTGTTCCTTGGCCTTCATGATGCTGTTTGTTCACTAAGGTTCTCTAATAAACCTCTGAGGGCTTCATAGAACAGCTGTATTTATACTGAGAATAAATGACACACAGGTGGACTCTATTTACTAATTAGGTGACTTCTGAAGGCAATTGGTTCCCCTAGATTTTAGTTAGGGGTATCAGAGTAAAGGGGGCTGAATACAAATGCCCCTCCCCCCCACACTTTTCACATATTTATTTGTATCATTTTCAGTTAGGTGTCCGCTCTGTCCCCACAATGTCGCACTCCCACTAAAAATCGCTGATCGACCACCATTACTAGTAAAAACAATTTTAAAAATTGTAAAAGTCCATAAATATATCCCGTAGTTTGTGGACATGATAACTTTTGTGCAAACCAATCAAAATAGGTTTATTGGGATTTTTTTACCAAAGATATGTAGCAGAATATAAATTGTCCTAAACTGATGAAGAAATTCGATTTTTTACAATTTTTTGTTTGTGGGATGTTTTATAGCAGAAAGTAAAAAATATTGTTTGTTTTTTTTTTAGTTTATAGCGCAAAAAATTAAAACCGCAGAGGTGATCAAATACCACCAAAAGAAAGTTATATTTGTGGGGAAACAAATGATATTAATTCTGTTTGTGTACAACGTCTCACAACCGCACAATTGTCAGTTAAAGTAATGCAGTGCTGTATCGCAAAAATGGCCTGGTCATTAAGGGGGTAAAACTCCTGGAGCTGAAGTGGTTAAAACACAAGCGATGTCTGTGCAGTTACAATTGTATGGATGAACTTGCATTGGATTTGCACGAAAATAGTGACACCAATGATGGGGCACTATTCATCCCACTGACACCAATGATGGGGCACTATTCATCCCACTGACACCAATGATGGGGCACTATTCCTCCCACTGATACCAATGATGGGGCACTATTCCTCCCACTGACACCAATGATGGGGCACTATTCATCCCACTGACACCAATGATGGGGCACTATTCCTCCCACTGATACCAATGATGGGGCACTATTCCTCCCACTGACACCAATGATGGGGCACTATTCATCCCACTGATACCAATGATGGGGCACTATTCCCCCCACTGATACCAATGATGGGGCACTATTCCTCCCACTGACACCAATGATGGGGCACTATTCCTCCCACTGACACCAATGATGGGGCACTATTCCTCCCACTGATACCAATGATGGGGCACTATTCATCCCACTGACACCAATGATGGGGCACTATTCCTCCCACTGACACCAATGACGGGGCACTATTCCTCCCACTGACACCAATGATGGGGCACTATTCCTCCCACTGATACCAATGATGGGACACCATTCATCCCACTGACACCAATGATGGGGCACTATTCCTCCCACTGACACCAATGATGGGGCACTATTCCTCCCACTGACATCAATGATGGGGCACTATTCATCCCACTGACACCAATGATGGGGCACTATTCCTCCCACTGATACCAATGATGGGACACCATTCATCCCACTGACACCAATGATGGGGCACTATTCCTCCCACTGACACCAATGATGGGGCACTTTTCCTCCCACTGATACCAATGATGGGGCACTATTCCTCCCACTGATACCAATGATGGGGCACTATTCCTCCCACTGATACCAATGATGGGACACTATTCCTCCCACTGATACCAATGATGGGGCACTATTCCTCCCACTGATACCAATGATGGGGCACTATTCATCCCACTGACACCAATGATGGGGCACTATTCCTCCCACTGACACCAATGATGGGGCACTATTCCTCCCACTGATACCAATGATGGGGCACTATTCCTCCCACTGATACCAATGATGAGGCACTATTCATCCCACTGACACCAATGATGGGGCACTATTCCTCCCACTGATACCAATGATGGGACACTATTCCTCCCACTGACACCAATGATGGGGCACTATTCCTCCCACTGACACCAATGATGGGGCACTTTTCCCCTCAATCTAGAAAGTTTGGAGACCCTTACTGTAGACATTACAATTTGGTTCTTGTCAAAGTCACTCAGAAACTTATGTTGCCAATTTTTTCTGCTTTCCACCTACCAACTTCAGGGACAACATGTTCACCTGCTGCCTTATACATCCCACGTTCAGGTGCCGTGGTAACCAGATAATCACTTTCCCTGTCGGTGGTCATAATGCTGATCGGTGTTTAGTGATGCTGATAATTCCTCCAATGCCTCATTACACACCCAGCCCCCCTCCTTCCCTCCCATTGGCTGGACATCGGTGCGATTTTCTGCCGCCATGAAAACGCCGAGCGATCTCCTTATTTGGGTGACGATCAGCAAAGAAGACCCAAAACATCCTTCCTGAGCCTCTGATTGGACGGGAAGTTCTGTGTAATATAATAGAAATGTTATAAAGGAAATCATTTCTTACGTTCCGCGGAAATCGCCGCCACAAAGTAACAAATCGCCGAGAAGACGACACAAAATCTCCCGGAGAAGCTCATCTCTGCTCTGCGCTGATCACCTTCCCTCCTCGCCCTTCCTGAGAACCTTTATCAACCGTCCTTCTATCCCCGATTACTGATTAACCCTCTGTGATAATCGATCGTTCCTCCTCCGCCATCACCCCGCCGTGGGAGGAGTCTGCAGGTATCCAAGGAAGTCTGACTCCACCCACACCTGATGTGACAACGGAGGGCAGATCTCTTCCAGACATAAAACCCAACGGGAGTGCGACTCTGTGCGCTCAGCCTGGGGCCCCCCCGGGTGCTGCGGAACTACAACTCCCAGGAGGCATTGCAGGTGGCTGACAGTTACAAGCCTGACTCCAAAAGGCAGAGGCATGATGGGACTTGTAGTTCAGCAACAGCTGAAGGGCCGCAGGGTTCATTACTTTTACCTTTTTCTCATCCTTTTGCTACACCTTAGTGCTGCTGATCTCCTGCAACCTCTTTGTAGTCACTTCCTGTCTATAAGCACCACATGGCGCTTCTCAGGCGGGGTTCCCTGACATTGGCGGCTGGTGCCCAAAATGTTTTGGGGGGGGTGTGCAAACAAATTGGAAAATACTGAACCCCCATCATATGCAGCCACTTGTGCCCATCATATGCAGCCATTGTGCCCACCGACCCCCCCCCCCCCTCGTGGGGCTCGCGGCTCTGGCAACACCCCCAACCCCTCCTGCATGCGCGCGCACGGCTCTGACAGACCCCCCCTGGCACATACTGCCAGGAAGCAGCTCCTCTCAGTGCAGAAGACTGGTGGTGACCTCCTCTCCAGCATGTGTCTCCTCCGCTGAGTCCGCTTCTCTTCCTAAGTGCCAGGCATCCAATAGGGTGGCCTGGCGCTTTGGCCATTCAGGAAACAGGTCTGACGCTCTGCCTCCTGATTGGTGGGGAGGAAGGTTAGTGTGAAAATAGCGAAAATTAATAGGGTGGGATCAGGGCACACTCTCCGCCCCCCGAGCCCATACTATTTTGGAGGCTCTGGCTCTAATCGGGCGCTTCAAAAAGTACCACCTCCTCCCGCCCCCGCCATAGGAATCCATGCATCCAGTGTCCTGAAAGGGGCGGGCACATGGGTGGGGGGGGGGACGGCGCCCACAATGCACGGACCGCCAAAATAAAATACGGGAGACACTTCCTCCTCCTTCTACAAAGTTACAATGTACGGCAGGGGTCTCAAACTGGTGGCCCTCCAGCTGTTGCAGAACTACAAGTTCCATCATGCCTCTGGCTGAGGGAGTCATGCTTGTAACTGTCAGCCTTGCAATGCCTCATGGGACTTGTAGTTTTGCAACAGCTGGAGGGCCACCAGTTTGAGACCCCTGATGTACGGTGTGATCACTGGGGGGGAGGGGAGACTGAGGAAATGACTCCTCCTCCTTCTACAAAGTTACAATGTACGGTCTGATCACTGGGGGAGGAGAGACTGAGGAAATGACTCCTCCCCCTTCTACAAAGTTACAATGTACGGTCTGATCACTGGGGGGGAGGGGAGACTGAGGAAATGACTCCTCCTCCTTCTACAAAGTTACAATGTACAGTCTGATCACTGGGGGAGGGGAGACTGAGGAAATGACTCCTCACCCTTCTACAAGGTTACAATGTACAGTCTGATCACTGGGGGAGGTGGGACTGAGGAAATGACTCCTCCTCCTTCTACAAAGTTACAATGTACAGTCTGATCACTGGGGGAGGAGAGACTGAGGAAATGACTCCTCCCCCTTCTACAAAGTTACAATGTACAGTCTGATCACTGGGGGAGGGGAGACTGAGGAAATGACTCCTCACCCTTCTACAAGGTTACAATGTACAGTCTGATCACTGGGGGAGAGGAGACTGAGGAAATGACTCCTCACCCTTCTACAAAGTTACAATGTACAGTCTGATCACTGGGGGAGGTGGGACTGAGGAAATGACTCCTCCTCCTTCTACAAAGTTACAATGTACAGTCTGATCACTGGGGGAGGTGGGACTGAGGAAATGACTCCTCCTCCTTCTACAAAGTTAGTCAGTTCCCCCTCCAGCATCAGTTAGTGTCAGATTTCTCATCGCACAGTCCCATTATAAGTGACTGATCACCGCCATTACCAGTATAAAAAATGTAAAAATCTTTAGTATATATCCCATAGTTTGTAGATATTATAACTTTCACACAAACCAATCAATACCCACTGTTTGGTATACGGTGTATTCAGTATAGTTTGCAGTAGGTGTATCTCACACTGGGGTGTAGTCAGGGAGCTCCTCACAAATTTACTTGCCAGGAATAATTATCCTGGTTGAGTGTTAGAGATCTATTGATTTCTCCCTTAGTGTGGCCTTGTTGCACTTTTCTCTTCTACCACTAGGTGGCCGGGCACTTGGTGGTACTAGATATGAGAAGGGCAACCCAAGGTCAGGTTATGGGTATATGGGGTGTCTCAGCCAATGGGCCGGGGTTTTCTTGGATCCCTTGGCCTGCTGGGAGAGCCTATCTATTTGGGTGAGGTCAGGTGATCGGGGTTTTGTGCCACCTGGACGGCTGTCTGGGTGGACGTGTGTTGTACTGCCCCGGGCTGCTAGGCCAGAGATTGGACCAATCCCGGAGGGGCATCTGGCTGCCAGGCTTTCTGAGGGCCAATCCAGAAGTACTGTCACCCCCTATATGTAGTCCCCTCGAGGGACCACTTAGATGACCCTTCATCTTCTCACATCTCCACTCATTCAATCACCTTTTTCTTATACATTCTTTGTAGGACACTATGCCCGATATGTGCTCACCTATCACCATTGGACTGTGCTGTGGTCATCCGACCTTCTTCTGGTTGGTCCTTGGAGGGTTTTCCCACCTCAACCCCGGGGGAGGGGGAGACATCTTACCCGAGATCCCTATGAGTTCCCGTGCAGAGACTGGGCCCAGCCTTGGGGCGGAGTGGTAAGTAACTGACCTGTCGCCACTTCTTTGGGAAAATAACTCTTCTTCCCCTTTTTTTAGAGGGCATTATTAATAATTGATATTTATCCATTTTTACAGTGTATTTGTCGTATTACACTCCTGATGAGAGGCTGTAACGCCACGAAATGCGTCAAGTGCCATTCAATGCCAAGATACCTCTGGTTCCATTATGTATATCATTTTCATGTATTGTATTTATTAATTATGTCAACTCATTAATTGTATTGCATGCGATGAGCATCAGTTTTCAAGTGTAAGTCATGTGACTGCCAATTTTATTCGATACAAATGTTTTTTCAAAAGTCTGGTCTCAATCTTAGATTGCGATAATCAACAATTTACTTATATACCTTTATGTACCTTCTCTTGTCTTTATATATTTGTTATGGCGGGCCTCATTTAAAGTCCCAATTTCCTCTCCTTTCCTGTAACCTACAATAGGGATGGAGATCTTACATTTTTTTTTAGCAATCAATTCATACAGCACTCTAGACTCTCCTGAAGAAGCTCATTCGAAGCGAAACATGTCGAGCGGTAGTGTCTATATTTGTATATGAATTGAATTAGAAATATTACAAGGAATTTTTATGATAATAATTTTTAATACTTTATTGTTACAAATAAAGTATATTTTTATATAACAATTCAACCTTTCATTTTTTTTTTTACACCCGCAGTTTTCCTTTTATTATTCCTCATAAAAATGGGGATGTGGTGTCCCCTCTGATCCCGTTCTCCTCATCTTTCTTTAAAAATAGGTGAAGTAGCCAAATATCCAGTGGAATCCCAGATTAGAGGACTTTCCTATCTCTAGGACTTTGTCCTTTATCGCTATTCCTGGACCTTGGACCCGTCACAATCTGGATTTTCTTCTTCTTCCTTCTTCTGTTTTATTGTCTTTTCTTCCAAACCTGATTATTCTGCGTGTAATTGGCTCCCGGGTGTGTCAGCAGGAGTTGGCTGACATTACACACTATATTACATTACATAATTACATACAGCCGGGGGGGGGGGGGGGGGGGAGGGGGGGGGGGGTAACTATTGTCTCCCCTGCAGATTGTGTAAGTTTTGCCCTCTTACATAGAAATGAAGGGTCTATAATTTTTATCAGAGGTGTATTTTATATGATAGAGACAGAAAATCAACCAAAAATCCAGAAAAATCACACAATACAAATGTTATAAATGGAGTAAAATAAGTATTTGACCCCCTTAGTAGTTGGTGGAGAATCCCTTGTTGGTGATCACAGAGGTCAGACGTTTCTTGTAGGTGGTGATCAGTTTCCACACATCTCAGGAGGGATTTTCTCTTCTTTACAGATCTTCTCTAAATCCTGAAGGTTTCTTGGCAACTCGAAGTTTCAGCTCCTCCATACATTTTCTATAGGATTAAGGTCTGGAGACTGGATAGGCCCCTCCATGACCTTCATGTGCTTCTTCTTGAGCCCCTCCCTTGTTGCCTTGGCGATATGTTTTGGGTCATTGTCATGCTGGAAGACCCATCCATGACCCATCTTCAGTGTTCTGGATGAGGGAAGAAGGTTCTCCTCCAAGATCTTACAATACATGGCCCCGCCCATTGGGCCCTCAATGCGGCAAAGTCGGTCTGAACCTTTATCAGAGAAACACCCCAAATAATCATGTTTCCACCTCCGTGTGTGACTGTAGGGATGGTGTGTGACTGTAGGGATGATGTGTGACTGTAGGGATGGTGTGTGACTGTAGGGATGATGTGACTGTAGGGATGATGTGTGACTGTAGGGATGATGTGTGACTGTAGGGATGATGTGTGACTGTAGGGATGGTGTGTGACTGTAGGGATGATGTGACTGTAGGGATGATGTGACTGTAGGGATGATGTGTGACTGTAGGGATGATGTGTGACTGTAGAGATGGTGTGTGACTGTAGGGATGATGTGTGACTGTAGGGATGATGTGTGACTGTAGGGATGGTGTGTGACTGTAGGGATGATGTGTGACTGTAGGGATGGTGTGACTGTAGGGATGGTGTGTGACTGTAGGGATGATGTGTGACTGTAGGGATGGTGTGACTGTAGGGATGGTGTGACTGTAGGGATGATGTGTGACTGTAGGGATGATGTGACTGTAGGGATGGTGTGTGACTGTAGGGATGGTGTGACTGTAGGGATGATGTGTGACTGTAGGGATGATGTGTGACTGTAGGGATGGTGTGTGACTGTAGGGATGATGTGTGACTGTAGGGATGCTGTGTGACTGTAGGGATGATGTGACTGTAGGGATGATGTGACTGTAGGGATGATGTGTGACTGTAGGGATGATGTGTGACTGTAGGGATGGTGTGTGACTGTAGGGATGATGTGTGACTGTAGGGATGATGTGTGACTGTAGGGATGGTGTGTGACTGTAGGGATGATGTGTGACTGTAGGGATGATGATGTGACTGTAGGGATGATGATGTGACTGTAGGGATGATGTGTGACTGTAGGGATGATGTGTGACTGTAGGGATGATGATGTGACTGTAGGGATGATGTGTGACTGTAGGGATGGTGTGTGACTGTAGGGATGATGTGTGACTGTAGGGATGGTGTGTGACTGTAGGGATGATGTGTGACTGTAGGGATGGTGTGACTGTAGGGATGATGTGACTGTAGGGATGATGTGTGACTGTAGGGATGATGTGTGACTGTAGGGATGATGTGTGACTGTAGGGATGGTGTGTGACTGTAGGGATGGTGTGACTGTAGGGATGATGTGACTGTAGGGATGGTGTGTGACTGTAGGGATGATGTGTGACTGTAGGGATGATATGTGACTGTAGGGATGATGTGTGACTGTAGGGATGATATGTGACTGTAGGGATGGTGTGTGACTGTAGGGATGGTGTGACTGTAGGGATGATGTGACTGTAGGGATGGTGTGTGACTGTAGGGATGGTGTGTGACTGTAGGGATGGTGTGTGACTGTAGGGATGATGTGTGACTGTAGGGATGATGTGTGACTGTAGGGATGATGTGTGACTGTAGGGATGATGTGTGACTGTAGGAATGGTGTGACTGTAGGGATGATGTGTGACTGTAGGGATGGTGTGTGACTGTAGGGATGGTGTGTGACTGTAGGGATGGTGTGACTGTAGGGATGATGTGACTGTAGGGATGGTGTGTGACTGTAGGGAGGATGTGTGACTGTAGGGATGGTGTGTGTCTGTAGGGATGATGTGACTGTAGGGATGGTGTGTGACTGTAGGGATGATGTGTGACTGTAGGGATGGTGTGACTGTAGGGATGATGTGACTCTAGGGATGGTGTGTGACTGTAGGGATGATGTGACTGTAGGGATGGTGTGTGACTGTAGGGATGATGTGTGACTGTAGGGATGATGTGTGACTGTAGGGATGATGTGTGACTGTAGGGATGGTGTGTGACTGTGGGGATGATGTGTGACTGTAGGGATGGTGTGTGACTGTAGGGATGATGTGTGACTGTAGGGATGATGTGTGATTGTAGGGATGTGTGACTGTAGGGATGGTGTGTGACTGTAGGGATGATGTGTGACTGTAGGGATGATGTGTGACTGTAGAGATGATGTGTGACTGTAGGGATGGTGTGTGACTGTAGGGATGATGTGTGACTGTAGGGATGATGTGTGACTGTAGGGATGGTGTGTGACTGTAGGGATGATGTGACTGTAGGGATGGTGTGTGACTGTAGGGATGATGTGTGACTGTAGGGATGGTGTGTGACTGTAGGGATGGTGTGTGACTGTAGGGATGATGTGTGACTGTAGGGATGATGATGTGACTGTAGGGATGGTGTGTGACTGTAGGGATGGTGTGTGACTGTAGGGATGATGTGTGACTGTAGGGATGATGTGTGACTGTAGGGATGATGTGTGACTGTAGGGATGATGATGTGACTGTAGGGATGATGTGTGACTGTAGGGATGATGTGACTGTAGGGATGGTGTGTGACTGTAGGGATGATGTGACTGTAGGGATGGTGTGTGACTGTAGGGAGGATGTGTGACTGTAGGGATGGTGTGTGTCTGTAGGGAGGATGTGTGACTGTAGGGATGATGATGTGACTGTAGGGATGGTGTGTGACTGTAGGGATGGTGTGTGACTGTAGGGATGATGTGACTGTAGGGATGATGTGACTGTAGGGATGGTGTGTGACTGTAGGGATGGTGTGTGACTGTAGGGATGATGTGTGACTGTAGGGAGGATGTGTGACTGTAGGGATGGTGTGTGACTGTAGGGATGATGTGTGACTGTAGGGATGATGATGTGACTGTAGGGATGGTGTGTGACTGTAGGGATGATGTGACTGTAGGGATGATGATGTGACTGTAGGGATGATGATGTGACTGTAGGGATGGTGTGTGACTGTAGGGAGGATGTGTGACTGTAGGGATGGTGTGTGACTGTAGGGATGATGTGACTGTAGGGATGATGTGTGACTGTAGGGATGGTGTGTGACTGTAGGGATGATGTGACTGTAGGGATGGTGTGTGACTGTAGGGATGGTGTGTGACTGTAGGGATGATGTGTGACTGTAGGGAGGATGTGTGACTGTAGGGATGGTGTGTGACTGTAGGGATGATGATGTGACTGTAGGGATGGTGTGTGACTGTAGGGATGATGTGTGACTGTAGGGATGATGATGTGACTGTAGGGATGGTGTGTGACTGTAGGGATGATGTGACTGTAGGGATGGTGTGTGACTGTAGGGATGATGTGACTGTAGGGATGGTGTGTGACTGTAGGGAGGATGTGTGACTGTAGGGATGGTGTGTGACTGTAGGGATGATGTGTGACTGTAGGGATGATGTGTGACTGTAGTGATGATGTGTGACTGTAGGGATGGGGTGTGACTGTAGGGATGATGTGACTGTAGGGATGGTGTGTGACTGTAGGGATGATGTGACTGTAGGGATGGTGTGTGACTGTAGGGATGATGTGTGACTGTAGGGATGGTGTGTGACTGTAGGGATGATGTGTGACTGTAGGGATGATGTGTGACTGTAGGGATGGTGTGTGACTGTAGGGATGGTGTGTGACTGTAGGGATGGGGTGTGACTGTAGGGATGATGTGTGACTGTAGGGATGATGTGTGACTGTAGGGATGGTGTGTGACTGTAGGGATGATGTGTGACTGTAGGGATGGTGTGTGACTGTAGGGATGATGTGTGACTGTAGGGATGGTGTGTGACTGTAGGGATGATGTGACTGTAGGGATGGTGTGTGACTGTAGGGATGGTGTGTGACTGTAGGGATGATGTGACTGTAGGGATGGTGTGTGACTGTAGGGATGATGTGTGACTGTAGGGATGGTGTGTGACTGTAGGGATGGGGTGTGACTGTAGGGATGATGTGTGACTGTAGGGATGGTGTGTGACTGTAGGGATGATGTGTGACTGTAGGGATGATGTGTGACTGTAGGGATGGTGTGTGACTGTAGGGATGATGTGACTGTAGGGATGGTGTGTGGACTGTAGGGATGGTGTGTGACTGTAGGGATGATGTGTGACTGTAGGGATGATGTGTGACTGTAGGGATGATGTGACTGTAGGGATGATGTGTGACTGTAGGGATGATGTGTGACTGTAGGGATGATGTGTGACTGTAGGGATGATGTGTGACTGTAGGGATGGTGTGTGACTGTAGGGATGATGTGACTGTAGGGATGATGTGTGACTGTAGGGATGATGTGTGACTGTAGGGATGATGTGTGACTGTAGGGATGGTGTGTGACTGTAGGGATGATGTGACTGTAGGGATGATGTGACTGTAGGGATGATGTGTGACTGTAGGGATGATGTGTGACTGTAGAGATGGTGTGTGACTGTAGGGATGATGTGTGACTGTAGGGATGATGTGTGACTGTAGGGATGGTGTGTGACTGTAGGGATGATGTGTGACTGTAGGGATGGTGTGACTGTAGGGATGGTGTGTGACTGTAGGGATGATGTGTGACTGTAGGGATGGTGTGACTGTAGGGATGGTGTGACTGTAGGGATGATGTGTGACTGTAGGGATGATGTGACTGTAGGGATGGTGTGTGACTGTAGGGATGGTGTGACTGTAGGGATGATGTGTGACTGTAGGGATGATGTGTGACTGTAGGGATGGTGTGTGGACTGTAGGGATGATGTGTGACTGTAGGGATGCTGTGTGACTGTAGGGATGATGTGACTGTAGGGATGATGTGACTGTAGGGATGATGTGTGACTGTAGGGATGATGTGTGACTGTAGGGATGGTGTGTGACTGTAGGGATGATGTGTGACTGTAGGGATGATGTGTGACTGTAGGGATGGTGTGTGACTGTAGGGATGATGTGTGACTGTAGGGATGATGATGTGACTGTAGGGATGATGATGTGACTGTAGGGATGATGTGTGACTGTAGGGATGATGTGTGACTGTAGGGATGATGATGTGACTGTAGGGATGGTGTGTGACTGTAGGGATGGTGTGTGACTGTAGGGATGATGTGTGACTGTAGGGATGGTGTGTGACTGTAGGGATGATGTGTGACTGTAGGGATGGTGTGACTGTAGGGATGATGTGACTGTAGGGATGATGTGTGACTGTAGGGATGATGTGTGACTGTAGGGATGATGTGTGACTGTAGGGATGGTGTGACTGTAGGGATGATGTGACTGTAGGGATGATGTGTGACTGTAGGGATGATGTGTGACTGTAGGGATGATGTGACTGTAGGGATGATGTGTGATTGTAGGGATGTGTGACTGTAGGGATGGTGTGTGACTGTAGGGATGATGTGTGACTTTAGGGATGATGTGTGACTGTAGAGATGATGTGTGACTGTAGGGATGGTGTGTGACTGTAGGGATGATGTGTGACTGTAGGGATGATGTGTGACTGTAGGGATGGTGTGTGACTGTAGGATGATGTGACTGTAGGGATGGTGTGTGACTGTAGGGATGATGTGTGACTGTAGGGATGGTGTGTGACTGTAGGGATGGTGTGTGACTGTAGGGATGGTGTGTGACTGTAGGGATGATGTGTGACTGTAGGGATGATGATGTGACTGTAGGGATGGTGTGTGACTGTAGGGATGGTGTGTGACTGTAGGGATGATGTGTGACTGTAGGGATGATGTGTGACTGTAGGGATGATGTGTGACTGTAGGGATGATGATGTGACTGTAGGGATGATGTGTGACTGTAGGGATGATGTGACTGTAGGGATGGTGTGTGACTGTAGGGATGATGTGACTGTAGGGATGGTGTGTGACTGTAGGGAGGATGTGTGACTGTAGGGATGGTGTGTGTCTGTAGGGAGGATGTGTGACTGTAGGGATGATGATGTGACTGTAGGGATGGTGTGTGACTGTAGGGATGGTGTGTGACTGTAGGGATGATGTGACTGTAGGGATGATGTGACTGTAGGGATGGTGTGTGACTGTAGGGATGGTGTGTGACTGTAGGGATGATGTGTGACTGTAGGGAGGATGTGTGACTGTAGGGATGGTGTGTGACTGTAGGGATGATGTGTGACTGTAGGGATGATGATGTGACTGTAGGGATGGTGTGTGACTGTAGGGATGATGTGACTGTAGGGATGATGATGTGACTGTAGGGATGATGATGTGACTGTAGGGATGGTGTGTGACTGTAGGGAGGGATGTGTGACTGTAGGGATGGTGTGTGACTGTAGGGATGATGTGACTGTAGGGATGATGTGTGACTGTAGGGATGGTGTGTGACTGTAGGGATGATGTGACTGTAGGGATGGTGTGTGACTGTAGGGATGGTGTGTGACTGTAGGGATGATGTGTGACTGTAGGGAGGATGTGTGACTGTAGGGATGGTGTGTGACTGTAGGGATGATGATGTGACTGTAGGGATGGTGTGTGACTGTAGGGATGATGTGTGACTGTAGGGATGATGATGTGACTGTAGGGATGGTGTGTGACTGTAGGGATGATGTGACTGTAGGGATGGTGTGTGACTGTAGGGATGATGTGACTGTAGGGATGGTGTGTGACTGTAGGGAGGATGTGTGACTGTAGGGATGGTGTGTGACTGTAGGGATGATGTGTGACTGTAGGGATGATGTGTGACTGTAGTGATGATGTGTAACTGTAGGGATGGGGTGTGACTGTAGGGATGATGTGACTGTAGGGATGGTGTGTGACTGTAGGGATGATGTGACTGTAGGGATGGTGTGTGACTGTAGGGATGATGTGTGACTGTAGGGATGGTGTGTGACTGTAGGGATGATGTGTGACTGTAGGGATGATGTGTGACTGTAGGGATGGTGTGTGACTGTAGGGATGGTGTGTGACTGTAGGGATGGGGTGTGACTGTAGGGATGATGTGTGACTGTAGGGATGATGTGTGACTGTAGGGATGGTGTGTGACTGTAGGGATGATGTGTGACTGTAGGGATGGTGTGTGACTGTAGGGATGATGTGTGACTGTAGGGATGGTGTGTGACTGTAGGGATGATGTGACTGTAGGGATGGTGTGTGACTGTAGGGATGGTGTGTGACTGTAGGGATGATGTGACTGTAGGGATGGTGTGTGACTGTAGGGATGATGTGTGACTGTAGGGATGGTGTGTGACTGTAGGGATGGGGTGTGACTGTAGGGATGATGTGTGACTGTAGGGATGATGTGTGACTGTAGGGATGATGTGTGTGACTGTAGGGATGGTGTGTGACTGTAGGGATGATGTGACTGTAGGGATGGTGTGTGACTGTAGGGATGGTGTGTGACTGTAGGGATGATGTGTGACTGTAGGGATGATGTGTGACTGTAGGGATGATGTGACTGTAGGGATGGTGTGTGACTGTAGGGATGATGTGACTGTAGGGATGGTGTGTGACTGTAGGGATGATGTGACTGTAGGGATGGTGTGTGACTGTAGGGATGATGTGTGACTGTAGGGATGGTGTGTGACTGTAGGGATGGGGTGTGACTGTAGGGATGGTGTGTGACTGTAGGGATGATGTGACTGTAGGGATGGTGTGTGACTGTAGGGAGGATGTGTGACTGTAGGGATGGTGTGTGTCTGTAGGGATGATGTGTGACTTTAGGGATGATGTGACTGTAGGGATGATGTGTGACTGTAGGGATGATGTGACTGTAGGGATGATGATGATGTGACTGTAGGGATGGTGTGTGACTGTAGGGAGGATGTGTGACTGTAGGGATGGTGTGTGACTGTAGGGATGATGTGACTGTAGGGATGATGTGACTGTAGGGATGATGTGTGACTGTAGGGATGGTGTGTGACTGTAGGGATGATGTGACTGTAGGGATGGTGTGTGACTGTAGGGATGGTGTGAGACTGTAGGGATGATGTGACTGTAGGGATGATGTGTGACTGTAGGGATGGTGTGTGACTGTAGGGATGATGTGACTGTAGGGATGGTGTGTGACTGTAGGGATGGTGTGTGACTGTAGGGATGATGTGTGACTGTAGGGATGGTGTGTGACTGTAGGGATGGTGTGTGACTGTAGGGATGATGTGACTGTAGGGATGATGTGTGACTGTAGGGATGGTGTGTGACTGTAGGGATGATGTGACTGTAGGGATGGTGTGTGACTGTAGGGATGGTGTGTGACTGTAGGGATGATGTGTGACTGTAGGGATGATGTGACTGTAGGGATGATGTGACTGTAGGGATGATGTGTGACTGTAGGGATGGTGTGTGACTGTAGGGATGGTGTGTGACTGTAGGGATGGTGTGTGACTGTAGGGATGATGTGACTGTAGGGATGATGATGTGACTGTAGGGATGATGATGTGACTGTAGGGATGGTGTGTGACTGTAGGGAGGATGTGTGACTGTAGGGATGGTGTGTGACTGTAGGGATGATGTGACTGTAGGGATGATGTGTGACTGTAGGGATGGTGTGTGACTGTAGGGATGATGTGACTGTAGGGATGGTGTGTGACTGTAGGGATGATGTGTGACTGTAGGGAGGATGTGTGACTGTAGGGATGGTGTGTGACTGTAGGGATGATGTGTGACTGTAGGGATGATGATGTGACTGTAGGGATGGTGTGTGACTGTAGGGATGATGTGACTGTAGGGATGGTGTGTGACTGTAGGGATGATGTGTGACTGTAGGGATGGTGTGTGACTGTAGGGATGATGTGTGACTGTAGGGATGATGTGTGACTGTAGGGATGGTGTGTGACTGTAGGGATGGTGTGTGACTGTAGGATCGTGTGTGACTGTAGGGATGATGTGTGACTGTAGGGATGATGTGTGACTGTAGGGATGGTGTGTGACTGTAGGGATGATGTGACTGTAGGGATGGTGTGTGACTGTAGGGATGATGTGTGACTGTAGGGATGATGTGTGACTGTAGGGATGATGTGTGACTGTAGGGATGGTGTGTGACTGTAGGGATGATGTGTGACTGTAGGGATGATGTGTGACTGTAGGGATGGTGTGTGACTGTAGGGATGAGTGTGACTGTAGGGATGATGTGTGACTGTAGGGATGGTGTGTGACTGTAGGGATGATGTGACTGTAGGGATGGTGTGTGACTGTAGGGATGATGTGTGACTGTAGGGATGGTGTGTGACTGTAGGGATGGTGTGTGACTGTAGGGATGATGTGTGACTGTAGGGATGGTGTGTGACTGTAGGGATGATGTGTGACTGTAGGGATGATGTGTGACTGTAGGAATGATGTGTGACTGTAGGGATGGTGTGTGACTGTAGGGATGATGTGTGACTGTAGGGATGATGTGTGACTGTAGGGATGGTGTGTGACTGTAGGGATGATGTGACTGTAGG
>JBBDGP010005495.1:0-54299 GCA_037952835.1 Lithobates septentrionalis
GATTCTCTGGGGTCACTGGGTGACACTGGATTCTCGGGGTGCTCTGGAGTCACTGGGTGACACTGGATTCTCTGGGGTCACTGGGTGACACTGGATTCTCGGGGTGCTCTGGGGTCACTGGGTGACACTGGATTCTCGGGGTGCTCTGGGGTCACTGGGTGACACTGGATTCTCGGGGTGCTCTGGGGTCACTGGATTCTCTGGGGTCACTGGGTGACGCTGGATTCTTGGGGTGCTCTGGAGTCACTGAGTGACACTGGATTCTTGGGGTGCTCTGGGGTCACTGGGTGACACTGGATTCTCTGGGGTCACTGGGTGACACTGGATTCTCGGGGTGCTCTGGAGTCACTGGGTGACACTGGATTCTCTGGGGTCACTGGGTGACACTGGATTCTCGGGGTGCTCTGGGGTCACTGGGTGACACTGGATTCTCGGGGTGCTCTGGGGTCACTGGGTGACACTGGATTCTCGGGGTGCTCTGGGGTCACTGGATTCTCTGGGGTCACTGGGTGACGCTGGATTCTTGGGGTGCTCTGGAGTCACTGAGTGACACTGGAATCTCGGGGTGCTCTGGAGTCACTGGGTGACACTGGATTCTCGGGGTGCTCTGGAGTCACTGGGTGACACTGGATTCTCGGGGTGCTCTGGGGTCACTGGGTGACACTGGATTCTCTGGGGTCACTGGGTGACACTGGATTCTCGGGGTGCTCTGGAGTCACTGGGTGACACTGGATTCTCTGGGGTCACTGGGTGACACTGGATTCTCGGGGTGCTCTGGGGTCACTGGGTGACACTGGATTCTCGGGGTGCTCTGGGGTCACTGGGTGACACTGGATTCTCGGGGTGCTCTGGGGTCACTGGATTCTCTGGGGTCACTGGGTGACGCTGGATTCTTGGGGTGCTCTGGAGTCACTGAGTGACACTGGATTCTTGGGGTGCTCTGGGGTCACTGGGTGACACTGGATTCTCTGGGGTCACTGGGTGACACTGGATTCTCGGGGTGCTCTGGAGTCACTGGGTGACACTGGATTCTCTGGGGTCACTGGGTGACACTGGATTCTCGGGGTGCTCTGGGGTCACTGGGTGACACTGGATTCTCGGGGTGCTCTGGGGTCACTGGATTCTCTGGGGTCACTGGGTGACGCTGGATTCTTGGGGTGCTCTGGAGTCACTGAGTGACACTGGAATCTCGGGGTGCTCTGGGGTCACTGGGTGACACTGGATTCTCGGGGACGGAGGTCTGGTAGAGAGGACACAGGTGAGTGAGCACTGTGGTGGGGGGGAGGGGACCCCAGAATTCTAGAGATGGTCTGCACTCACACCAGCCAGGCATCCATACACCATTTAAAGCAATGCCAATCAGTAGAGCCGACTCTTGACTGGCTGGCCAGTGATCTGGAGAGCTGTCTTCTGATTGGTTGGGGTGTCAGTGGTTTGGGTGAAATTCAGAAGCGTCATTTGCCCTGGCACCGGATCCCGGAGGAGGTTCGTGTAATAGAGGAAATGCCCTAATGAAGAGATCACCGCGTGTAAATCCCTCCTCTGATATTGATCCCATCCCCCGTCCGTCATTAGCTCACATCTCTATATCTTCAGATAGTTTCCCCCTCCACCTCCCCTGATTGGATATCAGTTTCCCTTCCGTACCCCCAAATCCCCCCCCACCTCCAGGAATGGAACGCCCTCCTTTCATGTGATCTCTCTCTGTTACAGGAAGTCATCTCTTCTGCAAAGTTCCAGCAACTCCGCCAAAATCTTCTACGATCCCGACCCCGGCGACGACCTGGATGAGGAGGATCCGGATGATGACCTGGATGTGTGATCCCGGCGACGACCTGGGTGTGTGATCCCGACCCCGGCGACGACCTGGGTGTGTGATCCCAACCCCCGGCGACGACCTCGGTGTGTGATCCCGACCCCCGGCGACGACCTCGGTGTGTGATCCCGACCCCCGGCGACGACCTCGGTGTGTGATCCCGACCCCCGGCGACGACCTCGGTGTGTGATCCCGACCCCCGGCGACGACCTCGGTGTGTGATCCCGACCCCCGGCGACGACCTAGGTGTGTGATCCCGACCCCCGGCGACGACCTAGGTGTGTGATCCCGACCCCCGGCGACGACCTAGGTGTGTGATCCCGACCCCCGGCGACGACCTCGGTGTGTGATCCCGACCCCCGGCGACGACCTGGATGTGTGTGTATATATTGTGTAAATAAAATGGTTCTAAATTGTTAGAGGTGCTCTGGGATTTCTTGGTCATTTATATAGATTTACTATTACAGTACAATTATAATTATTCATTGAAAGGCAATATATCTGTTAGTAACGATCGAAGGAGAAGAATCCGAGAGGCAGGAGATCATCGGTGCCTCAGATCACCTGCTGCTCCTCCACTGACCTGAACATCTTGATGGAATCCTCCTTACAGAAGAATATAGAACAGTGCAGGTATCTCTGAGGACATCCTGAACAGTGCAGGTATCTCTGAGGACATTCTAAACAGTGCAGGTATCTCTGAGGACATTCTGAACAGTGTAGGTATCTCTGAGGACATTCTGAACAGTGCAGGTATCTCTGAGGACATCCTGAACAGTGCAGGTATCTCTGAGGACATTCTGAACAGTGCAGGTATCTCTGAGGACATCCTGAACAGTGCAGGTATCTCTGAGGACATTCTGAACAGTGCAGGTATCTCTGAGGACATTCTGAACAGTGCAGGTATCTCTGAGGACATTCTGAACAGTGTAGGTATCTCTGAGGACATTCTGAACAGTGTAGGTATCTCTGAGGACATTCTGAACAGTGTAGGTATCTCTGAGGACATTCTGAACAGTGCAGGTATCTCTGAGGACATTCTGAACAGTGCAGGTATCTCTGAGGACATTCTGAACAGTGTAGGTATCTCTGAGGACATTCTGAACAGTGCAGGTATCTGAGGACATTCTGAACAGTGCAGGTATCTCTGAGGACATCCTGAACAGTGCAGGTATCTCTGAGGACATTCTGAACAGTGCAGGTATCTCTGAGGACATTCTGAACAGTGCAGGTATCTCTGAGGACATTCTAAACAGTGCAGGTATCTCTGAGGACATTCTAAACAGTGTAGGTATCTCTGAGGACATTCTAAACAGTGCAGGTATCTCTGAGGACATTCTAAACAGTGTAGGTATCTCTGAGGACATTCTGAACAGTGCAGGTATCTCTGAGGACATTCTAAACAGTGCAGGTATCTCTGAGGACATTCTAAACAGTGTAGGTATCTCTGAGGACATTCTGAACAGTGCAGGTATCTCTGAGGACATCCTGAACAGTGCAGGTATCTCTGAGGACATTCTGAACAGTGCAGGTATCTCTGAGGACATTCTGAACAGTGCAGGTATCTCTGAGGACATTCTGAACAGTGCAGGTATCTCTGAGGACATTCTGAACAGTGTAGGTATCTCTGAGGACATTCTGAACAGTGCAGGTATCTCTGAGGACATTCTGAACAGTGTAGGTATCTCTGAGGACATTCTGAACAGTGCAGGTATCTCTGAGGACATTCTGAACAGTGTAGGTATCTCTGAGGACATTCTGAACAGTGCAGGTATCTCTGAGGACATTCTGAACAGTGCAGGTATCTCTGAGGACATTCTGAACAGTGTAGGTATCTCTGAGGACATTCTGAACAGTGCAGGTATCTGAGGACATTCTGAACAGTGCAGGTATCTCTGAGGACATCCTGAACAGTGCAGGTATCTCTGAGGACATTCTGAACAGTGCAGGTATCTCTGAGGACATTCTGAACAGTGCAGGTATCTCTGAGGACATTCTAAACAGTGCAGGTATCTCTGAGGACATTCTGAACAGTGCAGGTATCTCTGAGGACATTCTGAACAGTGCAGGTATCTCTGAGGACATTCTGAACAGTGTAGGTATCTCTGAGGACATTCTGAACAGTGCAGGTATCTCTGAGGACATTCTGAACAGTGTAGGTATCTCTGAGGACATTCTGAACAGTGCAGGTATCTCTGAGGACATCCTGAACAGTGTAGGTATCTCTGAGGACATTCTGAACAGTGCAGGTATCTGAGGACATTCTGAACAGTGCAGGTATCTCTGAGGACATCCTGAACAGTGCAGGTATCTCTGAGGACATTCTGAACAGTGCAGGTATCTCTGAGGACATTCTAAACAGTGCAGGTATCTCTGAGGACATTCTAAACAGTGCAGGTATCTCTGAGGACATTCTGAACAGTGCAGGTATCTCTGAGGACATCCTGAACAGTGCAGGTATCTCTGAGGACATTCTGAACAGTGCAGGTATCTCTGAGGACATTCTGAACAGTGCAGGTATCTCTGAGGACATTCTGAACAGTGCAGGTATCTCTGAGGACATTCTGAACAGTGTAGGTATCTCTGAGGACATTCTGAACAGTGCAGGTATCTCTGAGGACATTCTGAACAGTGTAGGTATCTCTGAGGACATTCTGAACAGTGCAGGTATCTCTGAGGACATTCTGAACAGTGTAGGTATCTCTGAGGACATTCTGAACAGTGCAGGTATCTCTGAGGACATTCTGAACAGTGCAGGTATCTCTGAGGACATTCTGAACAGTGTAGGTATCTCTGAGGACATTCTGAACAGTGCAGGTATCTGAGGACATTCTGAACAGTGCAGGTATCTCTGAGGACATCCTGAACAGTGCAGGTATCTCTGAGGACATTCTGAACAGTGCAGGTATCTCTGAGGACATTCTGAACAGTGCAGGTATCTCTGAGGACATTCTAAACAGTGCAGGTATCTCTGAGGACATTCTGAACAGTGCAGGTATCTCTGAGGACATTCTGAACAGTGCAGGTATCTCTGAGGACATTCTGAACAGTGTAGGTATCTCTGAGGACATTCTGAACAGTGCAGGTATCTCTGAGGACATTCTGAACAGTGTAGGTATCTCTGAGGACATTCTGAACAGTGCAGGTATCTCTGAGGACATCCTGAACAGTGTAGGTATCTCTGAGGACATTCTGAACAGTGCAGGTATCTGAGGACATTCTGAACAGTGCAGGTATCTCTGAGGACATCCTGAACAGTGCAGGTATCTCTGAGGACATTCTGAACAGTGCAGGTATCTCTGAGGACATTCTAAACAGTGCAGGTATCTCTGAGGACATTCTAAACAGTGCAGGTATCTCTGAGGACATTCTGAACAGTGCAGGTATCTCTGAGGACATCCTGAACAGTGCAGGTATCTCTGAGGACATTCTGAACAGTGCAGGTATCTCTGAGGACATTCTGAACAGTGCAGGTATCTCTGAGGACATTCTGAACAGTGCAGGTATCTCTGAGGACATTCTGAACAGTGTAGGTATCTCTGAGGACATTCTGAACAGTGCAGGTATCTCTGAGGACATTCTGAACAGTGTAGGTATCTCTGAGGACATTCTGAACAGTGCAGGTATCTCTGAGGACATTCTGAACAGTGTAGGTATCTCTGAGGACATTCTGAACAGTGCAGGTATCTGAGGACATTCTGAACAGTGCAGGTATCTCTGAGGACATCCTGAACAGTGCAGGTATCTCTGAGGACATTCTGAACAGTGCAGGTATCTCTGAGGACATTCTGAACAGTGCAGGTATCTCTGAGGACATTCTAAACAGTGCAGGTATCTCTGAGGACATTCTGAACAGTGCAGGTATCTCTGAGGACATTCTGAACAGTGTAGGTATCTCTGAGGACATTCTGAACAGTGCAGGTATCTGAGGACATTCTGAACAGTGCAGGTATCTCTGAGGACATCCTGAACAGTGCAGGTATCTCTGAGGACATTCTGAACAGTGCAGGTATCTCTGAGGACATTCTGAACAGTGCAGGTATCTCTGAGGACATTCTAAACAGTGCAGGTATCTCTGAGGACATTCTGAACAGTGCAGGTATCTCTGAGGACATTCTGAACAGTGCAGGTATCTCTGAGGACATTCTGAACAGTGTAGGTATCTCTGAGGACATTCTGAACAGTGTAGGTATCTCTGAGGACATTCTTAACAGTGCAGGTATCTCTGAGGACATTCTGAACAGTGCAGGTATCTCTGAGGACATTCTGAACAGTGCAGGTATCTCTGAGGACATTCTGAACAGTGCAGGTATCTCTGAGGACATTCTGAACAGTGCAGGTATCTCTGAGGACATTCTGAACAGTGTAGGTATCTCTGAGGACATTCTGAACAGTGCAGGTATCTCTGAGGACATTCTGAACAGTGTAGGTATCTCTGAGGACATTCTGAACAGTGCAGGTATCTGTCAGGGAAATAGGCTAGCAAACCAGCACAGGCAAGGCCGCGCTAACGCGCATCAACGCACACGGGTGTGCAATGTTTCTACTAGGCGGACGTCTGGCACCACATTCGGACGTATGCACGTGCGTAGCAACGTCGCGATGTTACGAACGCACGAACGGAACGGTGTGCGTACGACGTGATACTACACCTTGTCTATTTAAACGTCCCACTGATGGTGCCACATTGCTGGATTATCGTCAGCTCTTCCTGTGTTCCTGTGATTGTGTTTCCTGTTTTCCTGGCTTCCTGTTATCCTGACTTCCTGTGTACCGACCCGGCTTGTTATCGACTTCTCTGGACCTCCTGGCTTATTCAACCGGCTTGCTTCTGACTCTCCCTGCCTGCTTCCTGCATCTGACCCCGGCTTGGCTAAACGGACTCCGCATTCCTCTGTCTCCTGTACCTGGACTTGTCGCTTTGATTCTCGGACTGCTTACTGTGTTTGACCCCCTGGCCTGGCTTCTGATTTTCCTATTGGACTTCCATTGGTCCCCTCCTTGGATCCTAAGCACGTTGCCTCTACGGACTTTCTCTATCAAGCCACCAACACCGGCTCCTACTTCCAGGCAACCCGTGCTTCTGTGAGCACCACATCCCTGTACCATATTCAGGGTTGTGCTGCACTCGGCCGCAAGGGGAGCCCTCTCAGCAACTCGGTCTCCTACCAAGGTCCTGACAGTATAATCCAGCCATGTCAGAGACCGACAGAGGTGACTCCCCGATGAAGGCCATTCTCCAGCAAATCACGGCCTTTACCCCAGTCATTCAGAAGCTTCAGGAGGAATACTTCCGGTTGGAGGAACGTCTGCAGCACCTACCTGAGTCATCCTTCTCCTCGGTTCAAGGTCCACCTCCAGCGGCAGCTGCTGGGATCATGGTCCATCCAGAACCACGTGTTCCAACGCCAGAATGTTTCTGTGGCGATCGAAGAAAATTTAGGTCTTTCAAAAACTCTTGCTACTTATACTTCGACTTGCAACCACAGACTTTTTTCAGTGAAACAGTCAAGGTGGGATTCACTATCTCCCTATTACGTGGTGAGTCACAGACCTGGGCCCATGGCCTGTTGGAACAAAGCAGCCCCTCCATCAACACTATGGATCAGTTCTTTGAAGTCATGGCTCGGTTATATGATGATCCCCTACGGGTAGCCACTGCCGAAGCAAATCTACATTCCCTCCGTCAGGGTCAGCGCCCTGCGGAGGACTATACAGTGGAGTTCCGCACATGGTCCATGGATTCTGGTTGGAATGAGGCAGCATTAAAATACCAATATCGAATGGGGTTATCAGAGGGCCTCAAGGATGAGTTAGCCAGGTTACCGGGTCCGGTCACACTTGAAGATCTCATCCAGTTAACTATTCAGCTTGACAGACGTTTACGGGAACGTCAGGGTGAACGTGACCAGACCTCTTGCTCCACTTGGAACCTGCCCCAAGTTCAGTCTGCATCAGCTCCCTTACAAGTCGGCATGTTCCATCCAGCATTAACTCCTGGGGTGAGACTTTATCGCCGGCAAGCGAGACTTTGCTTCTACTGCGGGGAATCAGGACATTTCATAGATTACTGCCCCATAAGACCAAGAAAATCGACCCTCCGTACTCACCTTCAAGTATCCAGGTCTTCCTCTGCCCATATCTCACTTCCTGTTACATTGCTAGTGGCAGGTAGGGAGATCCACCTCCAAGCAATACTGGATTCCGGGGCGTGTAGTTGCTTCTTGGACTTGGCCTTGGCTAAAGATCTAGCTATTCCGTTAAACTATAAGGAACAGAGGCTAACAGTTCATCTGGCTGACGGCTCCTTGCCAAGCTCGGGTCATGTCACCCAGGAAACCATACCTATTCTTACCACTACCAATTCTGGTCATCAGGAGTTTCTCAGATTTGATGTCTTAAGTTCCCCTATGTTCCCGGTCATCCTGGGAATCCCATGGCTACAAGCACACAATCCTCAGATTGACTGGTCCAAGAAGGAGGTACTCCTTACATCTCCCTATTGCCAACAACATTGTTTGACCCCCAAATTCCAAGACTTTTCCAGTTGCCTGACTGTACAATCCACACCGAGTCCGGATCCTAATGTACCAGCAGCTTACCTGGAATTTCTTGATGTCTTTGATAAAAAGAAAGCAGACACCTTACCGCCACACCGTCCTTACGACTGCCCCATCGAGTTACTACCAGGAGCTACTATTCCTTTTGGTCGTATATTCCCCCTCTCCGAGACTGAGCTTGAGACCTTGAGACAATATATTGATGAGAATCTTGAAAAAGGTTTTATCCGTCCTTCTTCTTCCCCTGCTGGTGCCGGAATCTTCTTCGTTGAGAAGAAGGACAAGACACTGAGACCATGTGTGGACTACAGGGAGTTAAACAAAATTACCCTTAAGAATCGCTACCCACTCCCGCTAATCCCTGAGCTTTTTCAAAGGTTCCGCACAGCACACATCTTTACCAAACTCGACCTCCGTGGTGCCTATAATCTCGTCCGCATCCGAGAGGGGGACGAGTGGAAAACGGCTTTCAGAACAAGATTTGGACATTTTGAGTACCTAGTCATGCCGTTTGGGTTGTGCAATGCCCCGGCGACCTTTCAGCATTTCATAAATGACATCTTCCGGGAACATTTAGATCACTTTGTTGTTGTCTACCTTGACGACATTCTTATTTTTTCTGCCACTCTGGAACTCCATAGAATACACGTGAAGAAGGTACTGAGCATCCTCAGAACCCATGGGTTATTCGTCAAATCTGAAAAGTGCGATTTCGAAAAAACTTCAATTCAATTCCTGGGTCTTATCATCACCACAGGTGGAATCGCCATGGATCCTCAAAAAGTAAAGTCCATCCTTGATTGGCCGGCCCCTTCCGACAAGAAGGGTGTACAGAGATTCATTGGCTTCGCCAACTTCTACAGAAGGTTTATAAAGAATTTCTCCACCATTGTAGCACCTATTACTCAGACAACCCGCCTACATACCAAGTTTAAGTGGTCAGCAGCAGCACAGTCCGCCTTCGATCAGCTTAAGACCTTCTTCACTTCTGCCCCAATTCTGCAACACCCTGACCCTGCTCTACCCTATGTCCTGGAAGTCGACGCCTCAGAAGTCGCCACAGGGGCGATTCTATCTCAGCGTCAGGGTCCCAAAGCACTGCTGCATCCCGTGGCCTTTTCCTCACGGAAAATGAGCCCTCCTGAGAGGAATTACGATGTGGGGGATCGGGAACTTTTGGCAATCAAGACAGCTCTCGAGGAATGGAGGTATCTCCTGGAAGGTGCCACTCATCCCATCCTGATTTTTACGGACCACAAGAACTTAGAATATCTCCGTACGGCCAAACGCCTAAGACCCCGACAGGCTCGATGGGCACTATTCTTCTCTCGGTTTAATTTTCACTTAACCTATCGCCCAGGGTCGAAGAATGGGAAGGCAGACGCCTTATCCCGGATGTTTCCGGACACCCCTGAAGAAATTGCACCTAGTACAATTTTGTCTCCCCAAAACTTCCTACTGATCCAACCTGACCTAAGATCCTCTATTGAGCAGGCCTCTAGTCAGTGTACTGAAGCGGAAGTCTCTTCCCTAAGAAGCCAAGAGGGACTCCTATGGCACCAAGATAAGATTTTCGTTCCCCAGCAAGCCAGATTACAAGTATTGAAGACCTTTCATGACCATCAGCTAGCTGGTCATTTTGGGGTTCGAAAAACAACTGAGCTAGTTCAGCGGTCCCTATGGTGGCCCACTTTGAAACTTGATTGTAAAACCTATGTCGGCTCCTGCATCATCTGCCAACGGAACAAAGGATCCAACGCCAGGTCTTGGGGCTTGTTAAGACCATTGCCAGTCCCAGAACAACCATGGAGGAAGATTTCCATGGACTTTATCGTGGATTTACCCCCCTCAGAAGGATTTACTACCATCTTGGTGGTAGTAGACCGCCTGTCCAAAATGGCGCATTTTTTACCTATGAAAGGTACCCCCTCTGCCTTAGATACAGCAAAAATCTTTATTAAGGAAATTGTTCGACTACACGGATTACCAAATAACATCTTATCAGATAGAGGGGTACAATTTACTTCTAGGTTTTGGAGAAACCTCTGCAAGTTACTTTCTATAGAAATGTGTTTGTCCACAGCTTACCACCCACAGAGTAACGGTCAGACCGAAAGGACCAACCAAACGCTGGAACAGTATCTGCGGTGCTTCTGTTCCTTTTCTCAAGATGACTGGATTCAACTATTACCTTGTGCAGAATTTGCGTATAATAACTCAACACACACTTCTACCAACCAATCACCCTTCTGGGCGAATTACGGCTTCCACCCCTCATTCCTACCCAACGTCATTCCGGAATCTTCAGTACCGGCGGTTCAGGACAGAGTGGATTTCATCCATAATAATTATCAGACACTCCAGGATACCATGAAGAAGGCCCAAGAAGAATATAAGAAGCAGTACGATAGGAAGAGAAGAGCGAGCCCTACCTTTAAGATAGGGGACAAGGTCTGGCTCTCATCTATAAATCTCAAGCTACCATGCCCATCTCGGAAATTGGGACCCAAGTTCCTGGGTCCTTTCGAGATCAAACGCGAAATCAACCCTGTAGCCTTTGAACTCTCTTTACCCGAATCTTTCAAGATCCATCCTGTTTTTCATGTGTCACTCCTTAAACATGTTGTTTCTAGTCCTTTTCCAGGGAGAGAAGAAGTGCCCCCACCTCCGGTCCAGGTTGGAGATGAAGCAGAATTTGAAGTTGAATCTATCCTTGACTGTCGTCGGAGAGGTAGGACAATTCAATTTCTAGTCAAATGGAAGGGGTATTCTGCAGAAGAAAACTCTTGGGAGCCCGCAAGTTATGTACACGCTCCTAGGCTAATTCAGAGATTTCGCAGTAGGTATCCTGAAAAATGGGCACGTTTAGGCATCCGGAGGCTGCCCCTTGGGGGGGGGAACTGTCAGGGAAATAGGCTAGCAAACCAGCACAGGCAAGGCCGCGCTAACGCGCATCAACGCACACGGGTGTGCAATGTTTCTACTAGGCGGACGTCTGGCACCACATTCGGACGTATGCACGTGCGTAGCAACGTCGCGATGTTACGAACGCACGAACGGAACGGTGTGCGTACGACGTGATACTACACCTTGTCTATTTAAACGTCCCACTGATGGTGCCACATTGCTGGATTATCGTCAGCTCTTCCTGTGTTCCTGTGATTGTGTTTCCTGTTTTCCTGGCTTCCTGTTATCCTGACTTCCTGTGTACCGACCCGGCTTGTTATCGACTTCTCTGGACCTCCTGGCTTATTCAACCGGCTTGCTTCTGACTCTCCCTGCCTGCTTCCTGCATCTGACCCCGGCTTGGCTAAACGGACTCCGCATTCCTCTGTCTCCTGTACCTGGACTTGTCGCTTTGATTCTCGGACTGCTTACTGTGTTTGACCCCCTGGCCTGGCTTCTGATTTTCCTATTGGACTTCCATTGGTCCCCTCCTTGGATCCTAAGCACGTTGCCTCTACGGACTTTCTCTATCAAGCCACCAACACCGGCTCCTACTTCCAGGCAACCCGTGCTTCTGTGAGCACCACATCCCTGTACCATATTCAGGGTTGTGCTGCACTCGGCCGCAAGGGGAGCCCTCTCAGCAACTCGGTCTCCTACCAAGGTCCTGACAGTATCTCTGAGGACATTCTGAACAGTGTAGGTATCTCTGAGGACATTCTGAACAGTGCAGGTATCTCTGAGGACATTCTGAACAGTGCAGGTATCTCTGAGGACATTCTGAACAGTGTAGGTATCTCTGAGGACATTCTGAACAGTGCAGGTATCTCTGAGGACATTCTAAACAGTGCAGGTATCTCTGAGGACATTCTGAACAGTGCAGGTATCTCTGAGGACATTCTGAACAGTGCAGGTATCTCTGAGGACATCCTGAACAGTGCAGGTATCTCTGAGGACATTCTGAACAGTGCAGGTATCTCTGAGGACATTCTGAACAGTGCAGGTATCTCTGAGGACATTCTGAACAGTGTAGGTATCTCTGAGGACATTCTGAACAGTGTAGGTATCTCTGAGGACATTCTTAACAGTGCAGGTATCTCTGAGGACATTCTGAACAGTGTAGGTATCTCTGAGGACATTCTGAACAGTGCAGGTATCTCTGAGGACATTCTAAACAGTGCAGGTATCTCTGAGGACATTCTGAACAGTGCAGGTATCTCTGAGGACATCCTGAACAGTGCAGGTATCTCTGAGGACATTCTGAACAGTGCAGGTATCTCTGAGGACATTCTGAACAGTGCAGGTATCTCTGAGGACATTCTGAACAGTGTAGGTATCTCTGAGGACATTCTGAACAGTGTAGGTATCTCTGAGGACATTCTTAACAGTGCAGGTATCTCTGAGGACATTCTGAACAGTGCAGGTATCTCCGAGGACATCCTGAACAGTGTAGGCAGCCTGGGAGCGGGGAGGCGAGCCGGAAGCCTGTGTGGAATGGGAGTCCTTCTCCCAACGCTCACCGAGGGGAAGAGAGAGAGCCGTCCAAGTGTTCAGAGCACAGCGTGGGGAACACAGAAATAACAGCTTTCATTTTAATTGCCGTGTTTCCACTGCTCGCTGTCAGATACAGCCCCTCCTCCTGGTCCCGGGACTTTGATAGACAGATCACCCGTCCAATCCCAGTGACGGGTGATCTGTCAATCAAAGTTCCCTGGCCAGGGGGCGGAGCTGTATATGACGTTGCGTGGTGGGCGGCAATTGAAATGAAAGCTGTTATCGCTGTGTACCCTGCGCTGCGCTCCGATCATCCGGGCGGCTCTCCTGTTCCTCTCCTCCCCTGCATTGGTAGGCTGCTGAGTAGACACAAGGCTGCATTGGTGGGCACAAGGCTGCATGGTGGACACAAAACTGCATTGGTGGGCACGAGGCTGCATTGGTGAGCACAAGGCTGCATGGTGGGCAAAAGGATGCATTGGTGGGCACAAGGTTGCATAGTGGACACAGGCTGAATGGTGGGCACTGGGCACAAGGCTGCATTGGTGGGCACAAGGCTGCATGGTGGGCACTGGGCATAAGGCTGCATTGGTGGGCACAAGGCTGCATGGTGAACACACGCGGCCTGCATTGGTGGGCACGGATACAGTTGTTAATATTTATTTTTATAACTTAATTCTGCATAATACATTTAAGTGTCATTTCATGAGATAATTTATGAGGGACTACTGGTGGCGACTAACCCTCGCGGCCTGGCTAGTAGCTCAGGACATGAAATTTTGAGCCCTGGTGCAGGTATCTCTGAGGACATTCTGCACAGTGTAGGTATCTCTGAGGACATTCTGAACAGTGTAGGTATCTCTGAGGACATTCTGCACAGTGTAGGTATCTCTGAGGACATTCTGCACAGTGTAGGTATCTCTGAGGACATTCTGAACAGTGTAGGTATCTCTGAGGATTTTCTGCACAGTGTAGGTATCTCTGAGGACATTCTGCACAGTGTAGGTATCTCTGAGGACATTCTGCACAGTGTAGGTATCTCTGAGGACATTCTGAACAGTGTAGGTATCTCTGAGGACATTCTGCACAGTGTAGGTATCTCTGAGGACATTCTGAACAGTGTAGGTATCTCTGAGGATTTTCTGCACAGTGTAGGTATCTCTGAGGACATTCTGCACAGTGTAGGTATCTCTGAGGACATTCTGCACAGTGTAGGTATCTCTGAGGACATTCTGCACAGTGTAGGTATCTCCCGGGACATTCTGCACAGTGTAGGTATCTCCCGGGACATTCTGCACAGTGTAGGTATCTCCCGGGACATTCTGCACAGTGTAGGTATCTCTGAGGACATTCTGCACAGTGTAGGTATCTCCCGGGACATTCTGCACAGTGTAGGTATCTCCCGGGACATTCTGCACAGTGTAGGTATCTCTGAGGACATTCTGCACAGTGTAGGTATCTCCCGGGACATTCTGCACAGTGTAGGTATCTCCCGGGACATTCAGCACAGTGTAGGTATCTCTGAGAACATTCTGCACAGTGTAAGTATCTCCGAGGACATTCTGCACAGTGTAGGTATCTCCCGGGACATTCTGCACAGTGTAGGTATCTCCCGGGACATTCTGCACAGTGTAGGTATCTCCCGGGACATTCAGCACAGTGTAGGTATCTGAGAACATTCTGCACAGTGTAAGTATCTGAGGACATTCTGCACAGTGTAAGTATCTCCGAGGACATTCTGCACAGTGTAGGTATCTCCCGGGACATTCTGCACAGTGTAGGTATCTCTGAGAACATTCTGCACAGTGTAGGTATCTCCCAGGACATTCTGCACAGTGCAGGTATTTCTGAGGGCTTCAGTAGCATCAGCTCTCTTTGGCCAGCAAGTGTCTGTCAGGGACTTCGCAGTCAGTGCTTTTCATTCAGGTAGTCCTATGCTCAGTGTGAAGTTCAGGGTTTGCTCCAGGATCACTTGCAAAGCCTTTTTCCACAGACATCAGTCTTTATTTTTCCATAAGGCACACAAAACATTTTCTGCAGCAAACAAATCGCTTCACTCCAGCAAAACATGAAAAGCTGCAGAGCGAATGTAATCTCTACGGGTGTAGGTTGGTAGGTACTGGTGTGGGGGGTGGGGGACAGGTATCTCAGGTGAAGGAGAATTGGTATCTCTATGCATGTAGGGAAGAGGTATCTCCTTTGGTCTCAGGGGACAGGATTTACCTCAGGTGTAGGCAGTTATCTTTCTTGATGTAGGAGGACAGGTATATCATTAGATGTATCTCCCAGGACATTCTGCACAGTGCAGGTATCTCTGAGGGCTTCAGTAGCATCAGCTCTCTTTGGCCAGCAAGTGTCTGTCAGGGACTTCGCAGTCAGATACCTTCTCTTTAGGTGAAGGTGGACAAGTATCTCCTCGGGTACAGGGGGACAGTTGTCTCTTCAGATCTAATGGGACATATATCTCCTCTGGATTATAGGTGAACAGATATCTTACAGGAGGACAGGTATTTCCTCAGGTCTATAGGGACAGATATCTCCCTGAGAATATTGGGGCGGGTATCTCCTCAGGTGTAAAGTAACAGGTATCTCCTCTGTTATAGGCAGACAGGCATCTCCCCAGGTATAGGAGGACAGGTATGGTGACGGAGCCATCCAGCACCGAGCTTGGGTGCCTCCATCAAGATATAGCTTCCTCCAGCTTGGACCCAGGAATCGGGTATTATAGCTGAGCACCCAAGACTAGGTGGCACTAGCTTTGGTGCAAACTGGAACTCGCTTTATTGAACAGAAATACAGGTTTTTATACACGCAGGTCAGTCACCACATGAACAATAAAACCAAATATTACCCAAAACATCACACAATGGTTAGATAGTGAGGTAGAGTTGACACCAGACTAATCCCATCATGTAGGAACCTCCAAGAGTTATCCAACAGACAGAAACAAGAGGTCACTCAATTAGGTGTGAATTCCAATTGCTAGACAACGCTTTGATATATCCGTGATCTCAGACTGCCCGGCACCAGTCTACAACAGTCTATGAGACAAAACTCATACAATGTTCCAGCAGTCTGAAAAGGTGGAATTCATTTATCTTCAAAGATTTCTTGCTGGATATTGTTGATATATTGTTGAATATTTCTGTCCCAAGCGAAGGAGCTTCTCCAACCCTTCAGGAGGGCCACCATATTCCCTCTGACCATTCACCTGTACAGGATTGATATTACACCTTTCCATCCACTCCAGAAGGGAAGCTTTATTGTCCAAGCCTCACTCTCGGCATTAATCACATTGTTTGTCCATCATTTGAGAATGATCCGCTCTCTTCATGGGCCATAATCAGTGGGTAGGAGGCTTGTCCCATGTCCTCTCCAGAAGCCTCAGTCCTGGTTGGGTCTGTCACAGGTATCTCCTCCAGTATAGAGGGCAGAATATCTCCTCAGCATACGTTTGGCCCGAACATCGCCCATCCGAAGAACACCCAAATTTGCGGGGCGCTCAGAGGGATGTTCGCTCGCTGAGCACTGCACAGTGCATTCTAAGCCCTGATTGGGGGAAGCAATGCACCCGCCTGCTGGTCAGGTGCAAGCCTTTGCCCAATTAGGGCAAAGTGAATAGCTGGTTGTTAAGGAGCGGGGATGAGAAGCAGGGCACTGCGTCCTTAACAATGGATGAGTCCAGCTGTCGATCGGCTTCCCCGCTGACAGTTGAATGAGAAAGAAAAACATTGCCAGCAATACAAAAATGTAAAAGAAAAACGGTGTGGGGGTCCCCTCCCCAATTCACACCAGGCCCTTATCCGAGCATGCAGTCAGACGAGCGAGCAACACCCCGAACCATACCAGGCCACATGCCCTCAATATGGGGGCGGTGCTTTGGGGCAAAAAATTCACCAAAAAAACCCCCAAAAAAAACAGTTTTTGACACCGCCGCACCACCGGACCTGAGAAAAAAAAAAAGCTTTGCCCGTGACGCAGAGACCGCCTCTGAATACCTTGTTGTATTATCGAGTACCACCAGGCGGTGTCCCCGAGCTGATTTCACCACGGGGGCCCACCAGATCTATTGCAATACCCTGAAATGGTTCCTCTGTAATAGGCACCAAGGGTTTCTAAAAATGTGAGACTGAAGCTGTTGGCTGACAAGTGGGAAATGAACCCCAATATCTCTTCACCTCTGCGGTCTGTCATCTGGGACTCATCCGGGAGCCGAGTACCATTGGGAGCCGAGCACTATTGGGAGCCGAGCACCACTGGGAGCCGAGTACCATTGGGAGCCGTGTACTATTGGGAGCCGAGTACCATTGGGAGCCGAGTACCATTGGGAGACGAGTACCATTGGGAGACGAGTACCATTGGGAGCAGAGTATTATTGGGAGCCGAGTACCATTGGGAGCCGAGTATTATTGTGAGCCGAGTACCATTGGGAGCCGAGTATTATTGTGAGCCGAGTATTATTGTGAGCCGAGTACCATTGGGAGCCGAGTACCATTGGGAGCCGAGTACCACTGGGAGCCGAGTACCACTGGGAGCCGAGTACCATTGGGAGCCGAGTACCATTGGGAGCCGAGTATTATTGTGAGCCGAGTACCGTTGGGAGCTGAGTATTATTGGGAGCCGGGTACCAATGCGAACCAAGTATTATTGGGAGCCGAGTATCAATGTGAGCCCAGAACCATTGCAATCTGAGTACGATTGCAATCCGAGTACCATTGCGATCCAAGTATCATTGCGAGCCGAGTATTATTGGGAGCCGAGTACCATTGCGAGCCGAGTACCATTGCGAGCCGAGTAAGATTGTGAGATGAATTATCATTGTGAGCCGAGTATCGTTGCGAGCCAACTATCAATGTGAGCCCAGTACCATTGTAAAACGAGTACGATTGCAATCTGAGTACCATTACGATCCAAGTATCATTGTAAGCTGAGTTCCATTGCGAGCCGAGTATTATTGGGAGCGGAGTATCATTGCGAGCCGAGTACGATTGTGAGCTGAATTATCATTGCGAGCCAAGTATTATTGTGAGCCGAGTATTATTGGGAGACGAGTACCATTGGGAGCCAAGTACCATTGGGAGCTCAGTACCATTGCGAGCTGAGTACGATTGTGAGCTGAATTATCATTGTGAGCCAAGTATCATTGCGAGCCGACTATCAATGTGAGCCCAGTACCATTGTAAAACGAGTACGATTGCAATCCGAGCACCATTGCGATCCAAGTATCATTTCGAGTCGAGTATCATTGTGAGCTGAGTACCAACACGAGCCGAGTACCATTGTCAGCAGAATATCATTGCGAGCCGAGTACCAATGTCAGCCGGATATCATTGCGAGCCGAGTACCAATGTCAGCCGGATATCATTGTGAGCCGAGTACCAGAGTGCAGAGTAGGGAAACCTTCTTTCGGTCTCAGGCACTTGTGATACTGGAACTTGTTCTCTAGTATTTATTGCGGGGTCCCACATTTGGGGTGGCACATAATGCACCCCTTGACATTTCTAGGTCAGGATATGCTGGACTAGAGGAGCCCTCTTCTCATCCATAACCTATACTGGGGAAGTTTCCTCTACATACCCCCAGCCATGACCTACAGGGGTCTCCTTGGTTTGCAGACTGCCCACCTCAGGTGCCAATTACTGGCATTTTCTAAAGCCACAATGTCCGGCCCCTCAAAGGGAACAGAATGGTCACCCTGTGCAGGCAATCCTCTGCTCACAAAGAGAGGACAGTCCTGCCCCACTTTGATGCCATGTCTGAGATTGGGTACCACTCCCACTGCCTGGATAAACCATGCCACAGGCAGTAGCGTTTGCCACTGGCAATAATAGGTGCTCTTTATAGTTTCCTTGTATGCAGACCACCTTGAGGGTTTTAGTTACTCTCCCAGCCACCCCGGATATGAACAAGGGTTACCATACTACCTGGGTCAGTTAAGGCCTGGGTGAAAGACTGGTTCACCCAGATGTGACATTCAAGTCGCCCATCAGGCAGATCCAGGTGGGCAGCACAGACCCTCTGGGTGTAGTAGAACAGCCTCTGTATAGCTCCTCTATTCATGGACACCTGCGGGGACACTAAGCCAGGATTTGGCCCCAGGAGTGACACCACCACATTCTTATTCCTTCGTGGTGGAGCAGAACTCCGGGACACTGTAGGTGGTAATCTCCTGGCTCTCCTTCCCAGGTTTGTGGGTGGCGATTCCTCCTTGCTGATGGGTCCTCAGGGCTTGGCAGGTCCCAGCAGATCCTCCACTATGATGTACCGTTAGTCGGTCTATCGTCTGGGGTCGCACGTGGCTCACCTAATGCTGCAGCTTATTAGGAAGCACCTGTAGGTAGCAGTCCATGATGACCCATTCCACCTTCTGTGGTCCGGTTAGCTTCTCCAGCTGTAACCACTTTGTGGCGAGCTGCAGAAGGTCATACATTTGGGAACGCAGTGATTGGCTGGCACGAGACCTCCAACAATTCATTTGGTGTGTCAGTCGCTCCAAGGCAAGTTAAAGGTTCCCCTGTCAGCTTCATACCATCCTTGGTGTCATCTGCCGGCAGGTCACTTAGGGACCGAACAGAAACAGGGTAATAAGGCCACATGTCCCCCTCGTCCCTGCTCTCATACGTGCTCAGGAAAACCTCAACATCACAATGGGGGAAGTGAATTTCTGTAGGAAGTGGGTGGCCCTCACCAGTGAAAATTATGGTATTAGGTGAGGTGAGGTCTCCTTAGGTAAAGGGGATGGTATTGGGTGAGATGGGGTCTACTCAGGTGGGGGAAATGGTATTAGGTGAGGTGGGGGTCTCCTCAGATGGGGGGATGGTGTTGGGTGAGGTGGGGTCTTCAAGGGCGGAGGGGATGGTATTAGTTGAGGTGGGGTCTCCGGGTGGAGGGGATGGTGTTGGGTGAGGTGGGATCTCCTCAGGGGGAGGGGATGGTGTTGGGTGAGGTGGGGTCTCCTCAGGTGGAGGGGATGGTATTGGGTGAGATGGGGGTCTACTGGGGTGAGGGAAATGGTATTATGTAGGGTGGGGTCTCCTCAAATGGGGGGGTTGTATTGAGTGAGGTGGGGTCTCCAAAGGCGGAGGGGACGGTATTAGGTCAGGTAGGGTCTCCAGGTGGAGGGGATGGAGGTGAGGTCTCCTCAGGTGGAGGGGATGGTGTTGGGTCTCCTCAGGTGGAGGGGATGGTGTTGGGTCTCCTCAGGTGGAGGGGATGGTGTTGGGTGGGATGAGGTCTCCTCAGGTGGAGGGGATGGTGTCGGGTGAGGTGGGGTCTCTTCAGGGGAGGGGGTGGTGTTGGGGGAGGTGGGGTCTCCTCAGGTGGAGGTGAGGTGGGATCTCCTCAGGTGGAGGGGATGGTGTTGGGTGAGGTGGGATCTCCTCAGGTGGAGGGGATGGAGGTGAGGTCTCCTTAGGTGGAGGAGATGGTGTTGGGTGGGATGAGGTCTCCTCAGGGGAGGGGATGGTGTTGGGTGGGTCTCCTCAGGTGGAGGGATGGTGTTGGGTGGGGTGAGGTCTCCTCAGGGGGAGAGGATGGTGTTGGGTGAGGTGGGATCTCCTCAGGTGGAGGGGATGGTGTTGGGTGAGGTGGGGTCTCCTCAGGTGGAGGGGATGGTGTTGGGTGAGGTGGGATCTCCTCAGGTGGAGGGGATGGTGTTGGGTGAGGTGAGGTCTCCTTAGGTGGAGGAGATGGTGTTGGGTGGGATGAGGTCTCCTCAGGGGGAGGGGATGGTGTTGGGTGAGGTCTCCTCAGGGGGAGGGGATGGTGTTGGGTGAGGTGGGATCTCCTCAGGTGGAGGGGATGGAGGTGAGGTCTCCTCAGGGGGAGGGAATGGTGTTGGATCTCCTCAGGTGGAGGGGATGGTGTTGGGTGAGGTCTCCTCAGGTGGAGGGGATGGTGTTGGGTGAGGTCTCCTCAGTTGGAGGGGATGGTGTTGGATCTCCTCAGGTGGAGGGGATGGTGTTGGGTGAGGTCTCCTCAGGGGGAGGGGATGGTGTTGGGTGAGGTGGGATCTCCTCAGGTGGAGGGGATGGTGTTGGGTGGGGTGAGGTCTCCTCAGGTGGAGGGGATGGTGTTGGGTGAGGTGGGGTCTCCTCAGGTGGAGGGGATGGTGTTGGGTGAGGTGGGGTCTCCTCAGGTGGAGGGGATGGTGTTGGTGGTGGGATCTCCTCAGGTGGAGGGGATGGTGTTGGGTGAGGTGGGATCTCCTCAGGTGGAGGGGATGGTGTTGGGTGAGGTGGGGTCTCCTCAGGGGGAGGGGATGGTGTTGCGTCTCCTCAGGGGGAGGGATGGTGTTGGGTGAGGTCTCCTCAGGGGGAGGGGATGGTGTTGGGTGAGGTGGGATCTCCTCAGGTGGAGGGGATGGTGTTGGGTGGGGTGAGGTCTCCTCAGGTGGAGGGGATGGTGTTGGGTGAGGTGGGATCTCCTCAGGTGCAGGGGATGGTGTTGGGTGAGGTGGGATCTCCTCAGGTGGAGGGGATGGTGTTGGGTGGGGTCTCCTCAGGTGGAGGGGATGGTGTTGGGTGAGGTGGGGTCTCCTCAGGTAGAGGGGATGGTGTTGGGTGAGGTCTCTTCAGGGGGGAGGGGATGGTGTTGGGTGAGGTGGGATCTCTTCAGGTGTAGGGGATGGAGGTGAGGTCTCCTCAGGTGGAGGGGATGGTGTTGGTGAGGTCTCCTCAGGTGGAGGGGATGGTGTTGGGTGAGGTGGGGTCTCCTCAGGTGGAGGGGATGGTGTTGGGTGAGGTGGGGTCTCCTCAGGTAGAGGGGATGGTGTTGGGTGAGGTCTCTTCAGGGGGAGGGGATGGTGTTGGGTGAGGTGGGATCTCTTCAGGTGTAGGGATGGAGGTGAGGTCTCCTCAGGTGGAGGGGATGGTGTTGGGTGAGGTCTCCTCAGGTGGAGGGGATGGTGTTGGGTGAGGTGGGGTCTCCTCAGGTGGAGGGGATGGTGTTGGGTGAGGTGGGGTCTCCTCAGGTAGAGGGATGGTGTTGGGTGAGGTCTCTTCAGGGGGAGGGGATGGTGTTGGGTGAGGTGGGATCTCCTCAGGTGGAGGGGATGGAGGTGGGGTCTCCTCAGTTGGAGGGGATGGTGTTGGATCTCCTCAGATGGAGGGGATGGTGTTGGGTGAGGTGGGGTCTCCTCAGGGGGAGAGGATGGTGTTGGGTGAGGTGGGATCTCCTCAGGTGGAGGGCATGGTGTTGGGTGGGATGAGGTCTCCTCAGGGGGAGGGGATGGTGTTGGGTGCGGAGGGATCTCCTCAGGTGGAGGGGATGGTGTTGGGTGAGGTGGGATCTCCTCAGGTGGAGGGGATGGTGTTGGGTGAGGTGGGATCTCCTCAGGTGCAGGGGATGGTGTTGGGTGAGGTGGGATCTCCTCAGGTGGAGGGGATGGTGTTGGGTGGGGTGAGGTCTCCTCAGGTGGAGGGGATGGTGTTGGGTGGGATGAGGTCTCCTCAGGTGGAGGGGATGGTGTTGGGTGAGGTGGGATCTCCTCAGGTGGAGGGGATGGTGTTGGATGAGGTCTCCTCAGGGGGAGGGGATGGTGTTGGGTGAGGTGGGATCTCCTCAGGTGGAGGGGATGGTGTTGGGTGAGGTGAGGTCTCCTCAGGTGGAGGGGATGGTGTTGGGTGAGGTGGGATCTCCTCAGGTGGAGGGGATGGTGTTGGGTGAGGTGGGATCTCCTCAGGTGGAGGGGATGGAGGTGGGGTCTCCTCAGTTGGAGGGGATGGTGTTGGATCTCCTCAGATGGAGGGGATGGTGTTGAGTCTCCTCAGGTGGAGGGGATGGTGTTGGGTGAGGTGGGGTCTCCTCAGGGGGAGAGGATGGTGTTGGGTGAGGTGGGATCTCCTCAGGTGGAGGGCATGGTGTTGGGTGGGATGAGGTCTCCTCAGGTGGAGGGGATGGTGTTGGGTGAGGTGGGGTCTCTTCAGGTGGAGGGGATGGTGTTGGGTGCGGAGGGATCTCCTCAGGTGGAGGGGATGGTGTTGGGTGAGGTGGGATCTCCTCAGGTGCAGGGGATGGTGTTGGGTGAGGTGGGATCTCCTCAGGTGGAGGGGATGGTGTTGGGTGGGGTCTCCTCAGGTGGAGGGGATGGTGTTGGGTGCGGAGGGATCTCCTCAGGTGGAGGGGATGGTGTTGGGTGAGGTGGGATCTCCTCAGGTGGAGGGGATGGTGTTGGGTGGGGTGAGGTCTCCTCAGGTGGAGGGGATGGTGTTGGGTGGGATGAGGTCTCCTCAGGTGGAGGGGATGGTGTTGGGTGAGGTGGGATCTCCTCAGGTGGAGGGGATGGTGTTGGATGAGGTCTCCTCAGGGGGAGGGGATGGTGTTGGGTGAGGTGGGATCTCTTCAGGTGTAGGGGATGGAGGTGAGGTCTCCTCAGGTGGAGGGGATGGTGTTGGGTGAGGTCTCCTCAGGTGGAGGGGATGGTGTTGGGTGAGGTGGGGTCTCCTCAGGTGGAGGGGATGGTGTTGGGTGAGGTGGGGTCTCCTCAGGTAGAGGGGATGGTGTTGGGTGAGGTCTCCTCAGGGGGAGGGGATGGTGTTGGGTGAGGTGGGATCTCCTCAGGTGGAGGGGATGGAGGTGAGGTCTCCTCAGGGGGAGGGAATGGTGTTGGATCTCCTCAGGTGGAGGGGATGGAGGTGGGGTCTCCTCAGGTGGAGGGGATGGTGTTGGGTGAGGTCTCCTCAGTTGGAGGGGATGGTGTTGGATCTCCTCAGGTGGAGGGGATGGTGTTGGGTGAGGTCTCCTCAGGGGGAGGGGATGGTGTTGGGTGAGGTGGGATCTCCTCAGGTGGAGGGGATGGTGTTGGGTGAGGTGGGATCTCCTCAGGTGGAGGGGATGGTGTTGGGTGAGGTGGGATCTCCTCAGGTGGAGGGGATGGTGTTGGGTGAGGTCTCCTCAGGTGGAGGGGATGGTGTTGGGTGGGGTGAGGTCTCCTCAGGTGGAGGGGATGGTGTTGGGTGAGGTGGGATCTCCTCAGGTGCAGGGGATGGTGTTGGGTGAGGTGGGATCTCCTCAGGTGGAGGGGATGGTGTTGGGTGGGGTGAGGTCTCCTCAGGTGGAGGGGATGGTGTTGGGTGAGGTGGGGTCTCCTCAGGGGGAGGGGATGGTGTTGCGTCTCCTCAGGTGGAGGGGATGGTGTTGGGTGAGGTCTCCTCAGGGGGAGGGGATGGTGTTGGGTGAGGTGGGATCTCCTCAGGTGGAGGGGATGGTGTTGGGTGAGGTGGGATCTCCTCAGGTGGAGGGGATGGTGTTGGGTGAGGTGGGATCTCCTCAGGTGGAGGGGATGGTGTTGGGTGAGGTGGGATCTCCTCAGGTGCAGGGGATGGTGTTGGGTGAGGTGGGATCTCCTCAGGTGGAGGGGATGGTGTTGGGTGGGGTGAGGTCTCCTCAGGTGGAGGGGATGGTGTTGGGTGAGGTGGGGTCTCCTCAGGTAGAGGGGATGGTGTTGGGTGAGGTCTCCTCAGGGGGAGGGGATGGTGTTGGGTGAGGTGGGATCTCTTCAGGTGTAGGGGATGGAGGTGAGGTCTCCTCAGGTGGAGGGGATGGTGTTGGGTGAGGTCTCCTCAGGTGGAGGGGATGGTGTTGGGTGAGGTGGGGTCTCCTCAGGTAGAGGGGATGGTGTTGGGTGAGGTCTCCTCAGGTGGAGGGGATGGTGTTGGGTGAGGTGGGATCTCCTCAGGTGGAGGGGATGGAGGTGGGGTCTCCTCAGTTGGAGGGGATGGTGTTGGATCTCCTCAGATGGAGGGGATGGTGTTGGGTGAGGTGGGGTCTCCTCAGGGGGAGAGGATGGTGTTGGGTGAGGTGGGATCTCCTCAGGTGGAGGGCATGGTGTTGGGTGGGATGAGGTCTCCTCAGGTGGAGGGGATGGTGTTGGGTGAGGTGGGGTCTCTTCAGGTGGAGGGGATGGTGTTGGGTGCGGAGGGATCTCCTCAGGTGGAGGGGATGGTGTTGGGTGAGGTGGGATCTCCTCAGGTGGAGGGGATGGTGTTGGGTGAGGTGGGATCTCCTCAGGTGCAGGGGATGGTGTTGGGTGAGGTGGGATCTCCTCAGGTGGAGGGGATGGTGTTGGGTCTCCTCAGGTGGAGGGGATGGTGTTGGGTGGGATGAGGTCTCCTCAGGTGGAGGGGATGGTGTTGGGTGAGGTGGGATCTCCTCAGGTGGAGGGGATGGTGTTGGATGAGGTCTCCTCAGGGGGAGGGGATGGTGTTGGGTGAGGTGGGATCTCCTCAGGTGGAGGGGATGGTGTTGGGTGAGGTGAGGTCTCCTCAGGTGGAGGGGATGGTGTTGGGTGAGGTGGGATCTCCTCAGGTGGAGGGGATGGTGTTGGGTGAGGTGGGATCTCCTCAGGTGGAGGGGATGGAGGTGAGGTCTCCTCAGTTGGAGGGGATGGTGTTGGATCTCCTCAGATGGAGGGGATGGTGTTGAGTCTCCTCAGGTGGAGGGGATGGTGTTGGGTGAGGTGGGGTCTCCTCAGGGGGAGAGGATGGTGTTGGGTGAGGTGGGATCTCCTCAGGTGGAGGGCATGGTGTTGGGTGGGATGAGGTCTCCTCAGGTGGAGGGGATGGTGTTGGGTGAGGTGGGGTCTCTTCAGGTGGAGGGGATGGTGTTGGGTGAGGTGGGATCTCCTCAGGTGGAGGGGATGGTGTTGGGTGAGGTGGGATCTCCTCAGGTGCAGGGGATGGTGTTGGGTGAGGTGGGATCTCCTCAGGTGGAGGGGATGGTGTTGGGTGGGGTCTCCTCAGGTGGAGGGGATGGTGTTGGGTGCGGAGGGATCTCCTCAGGTGGAGGGGATGGTGTTGGGTGAGGTGGGATCTCCTCAGGTGGAGGGGATGGTGTTGGGTGGGGTGAGGTCTCCTCAGGTGGAGGGGATGGTGTTGGGTGAGGTCTCCTCAGTTGGAGGGGATGGTGTTGGATCTCCTCAGGTGGAGGGGATGGTGTTGGGTGAGGTCTCCTCAGGGGGAGGGGATGGTGTTGGGTGAGGTGGGATCTCCTCAGGTGGAGGGGATGGTGTTGGGTGGGGTGAGGTCTCCTCAGGTGGAGGGGATGGTGTTGGGTGAGGTGGGATCTCCTCAGGTGCAGGGGATGGTGTTGGGTGAGGTGGGATCTCCTCAGGTGGAGGGGATGGTGTTGGGTGGGGTGAGGTCTCCTCAGGTGGAGGGGATGGTGTTGGGTGAGGTGGGGTCTCCTCAGGGGGAGGGGATGGTGTTGCGTCTCCTCAGGTGGAGGGGATGGTGTTGGGTGAGGTCTCCTCAGGGGGAGGGGATGGTGTTGGGTGAGGTGGGATCTCCTCAGGTGGAGGGGATGGTGTTGGGTGAGGTGGGATCTCCTCAGGTGGAGGGGATGGTGTTGGGTGAGGTGGGATCTCCTCAGGTGGAGGGGATGGTGTTGGGTGAGGTGGGATCTCCTCAGGTGCAGGGGATGGTGTTGGGTGAGGTGGGATCTCCTCAGGTGGAGGGGATGGTGTTGGGTGGGGTGAGGTCTCCTCAGGTGGAGGGGATGGTGTTGGGTGAGGTGGGGTCTCCTCAGGTAGAGGGGATGGTGTTGGGTGAGGTCTCCTCAGGGGGAGGGGATGGTGTTGGGTGAGGTGGGATCTCTTCAGGTGTAGGGGATGGAGGTGAGGTCTCCTCAGGTGGAGGGGATGGTGTTGGGTGAGGTCTCCTCAGGTGGAGGGGATGGTGTTGGGTGAGGTGGGGTCTCCTCAGGTAGAGGGGATGGTGTTGGGTGAGGTCTCCTCAGGTGGAGGGGATGGTGTTGGGTGAGGTGGGATCTCCTCAGGTGGAGGGGATGGAGGTGGGGTCTCCTCAGTTGGAGGGGATGGTGTTGGATCTCCTCAGATGGAGGGGATGGTGTTGGGTGAGGTGGGGTCTCCTCAGGGGGAGAGGATGGTGTTGGGTGAGGTGGGATCTCCTCAGGTGGAGGGCATGGTGTTGGGTGGGATGAGGTCTCCTCAGGTGGAGGGGATGGTGTTGGGTGAGGTGGGGTCTCTTCAGGTGGAGGGGATGGTGTTGGGTGCGGAGGGATCTCCTCAGGTGGAGGGGATGGTGTTGGGTGAGGTGGGATCTCCTCAGGTGGAGGGGATGGTGTTGGGTGAGGTGGGATCTCCTCAGGTGCAGGGGATGGTGTTGGGTGAGGTGGGATCTCCTCAGGTGGAGGGGATGGTGTTGGGTCTCCTCAGGTGGAGGGGATGGTGTTGGGTGGGATGAGGTCTCCTCAGGTGGAGGGGATGGTGTTGGGTGAGGTGGGATCTCCTCAGGTGGAGGGGATGGTGTTGGATGAGGTCTCCTCAGGGGGAGGGGATGGTGTTGGGTGAGGTGGGATCTCCTCAGGTGGAGGGGATGGTGTTGGGTGAGGTGAGGTCTCCTCAGGTGGAGGGGATGGTGTTGGGTGAGGTGGGATCTCCTCAGGTGGAGGGGATGGTGTTGGGTGAGGTGGGATCTCCTCAGGTGGAGGGGATGGAGGTGAGGTCTCCTCAGTTGGAGGGGATGGTGTTGAGTCTCCTCAGGTGGAGGGGATGGTGTTGGGTGAGGTGGGGTCTCCTCAGGGGGAGAGGATGGTGTTGGGTGAGGTGGGATCTCCTCAGGTGGAGGGCATGGTGTTGGGTGGGATGAGGTCTCCTCAGGTGGAGGGGATGGTGTTGGGTGAGGTGGGGTCTCTTCAGGTGGAGGGGATGGTGTTGGGTGAGGTGGGATCTCCTCAGGTGGAGGGGATGGTGTTGGGTGAGGTGGGATCTCCTCAGGTGGAGGGGATGGTGTTGGGTGGGGTCTCCTCAGGTGCAGGGGATGGTGTTGGGTGAGGTGGGATCTCCTCAGGTGGAGGGGATGGTGTTGGGTGGGGTCTCCTCAGGTGGAGGGGATGGTGTTGGGTGCGGAGGGATCTCCTCAGGTGGAGGGGATGGTGTTGGGTGAGGTGGGATCTCCTCAGGTGGAGGGGATGGTGTTGGGTGAGGTGAGGTCTCCTCAGGTGGAGGGGATGGTGTTGGGTGGGATGAGGTCTCCTCAGGTGGAGGGGATGGTGTTGGGTGAGGTGGGATCTCCTCAGGTGGAGGGGATGGTGTTGGATGAGGTCTCCTCAGGGGGAGGGGATGGTGTTGGGTGAGGTGGGATCTCCTCAGGTGGAGGGGATGGTGTTGGGTGAGGTGAGGTCTCCTCAGGTGGAGGGGATGGTGTTGGGTGGGATGAGGTCTCCTCAGGTGGAGGGGATGGTGTTGGGTGAGGTGGGATCTCCTCAGGTGGAGGGGATGGTGTTGGGTGAGGTGGGATCTCCTCAGGTGCAGGGGATGGTGTTGGGTGGGGTGAGGTCTCCTCAGGGGGAGAGGATGGTGTTGGGTGAGGTGGGATCTCCTCAGGTGCAGGGGATGGTGTTGGGTGAGGTGGGATCTCCTCAGGTGGAGGGGATGGTGTTGGGTGAGGTCTCCTCAGGGGGAGGGGATGGTGTTGGGTGAGGTCTCCTCAGGTGGAGGGGATGGTGTTGGGTGAGGTGGGATCTCTTCAGGTGTAGGGGATGGAGGTGAGGTCTCCTCAGGTGGAGGAGATGGTGTTGGATCTCCTCAGGTGGAGGGGATGGAGGTGGGGTCTCCTCAGTTGGAGGGGATGGTGTTGGATCTCCTCAGATGGAGGGGATGGTGTTGAGTCTCCTCAGGTGGAGGGGATGGTGTTGAGTCTCCTCAGATGGAGGGGATGGTGTTGGATCTCCTCAGGTGGAGGGGATGGAGGTGAGGTCTCCTCAGTTGGAGGGGATGGTGTTGGATCTCCTCAGATGGAGGGGATGGTGTTGAGTCTCCTCAGGTGGAGGGGATGGTGTTGGGTGAGGTGGGATCTCCTCAGGGGGAGGGGATGGTGTTGGGTGAGGTGGGGTCTCCTCAGGTGGAGGGGATGGTGTTGGATCTCCTCAGGTGGAGGGGATGGTGTTGGGTGAGGTTGGATCTCCTCAGGGGAAGGAGATGGTGTTGGGTGGGATGAGGTCTCCTCAGGGGGAGGGGATGGTGTTGGGTGAGGTGGGGGTCTCCTCAGATGGGGGGATGGTGTTGGGTGAGGTGGGGTCTTCAAGGGCGGAGGGGATGGTATTAGTTGAGGTGGGGTCTCCGGGTGGAGGGGATGCTGTTGGGTGAGGTGGGATCTCCTCAGGGGGAGGGGATGGTGTTGGGTGAGGTGGGGTCTCCTCAGGTGGAGGGGATGGTATTGGGTGAGATGGGGGTCTACTGGGGTGAGGGAAATGGTATTATGTAGGGTGGGGTCTCCTCAAATGGGGGGGTTGTATTGAGTGAGGTGGGGTCTCCAAAGGCGGAGGGGACGGTATTAGGTCAGGTAGGGTCTCCAGGTGGAGGGGATGGAGGTGAGGTCTCCTCAGGTGGAGGGGATGGTGTTGGGTCTCCTCAGGTGGAGGGGATGGTGTTGGGTCTCCTCAGGTGGAGGGGATGGTGTTGGGTGGGATGAGGTCTCCTCAGGTGGAGGGGATGGTGTCGGGTGAGGTGGGGTCTCTTCAGGGGGAGGGGGTGGTGTTGGGGGAGGTGGGGGTCTCCTCAGGTGGAGGTGAGGTGGGATCTCCTCAGGTGGAGGGGATGGTGTTGGGTGAGGTGGGATCTCCTCAGGTGGAGGGGATGGAGGTGAGGTCTCCTTAGGTGGAGGAGATGGTGTTGGGTGGGATGAGGTCTCCTCAGGGGGAGGGGATGGTGTTGGGTGGGGTCTCCTCAGGTGGAGGGGATGGTGTTGGGTGGGATGAGGTCTCCTCAGGGGGAGAGGATGGTGTTGGGTGAGGTGGGATCTCCTCAGGTGGAGGGGATGGTGTTGGGTGAGGTCTCCTCAGGTGGAGGGGATGGTGTTGGGTGGGGTGAGGTCTCCTCAGGGGGAGAGGATGGTGTTGGGTGAGGTGGGATCTCCTCAGGTGGAGGGGATGGTGTTGGGTGAGGTCTCCTCAGGTGGAGGGGATGGTGTTGGGTGAGGTGGGGTCTCCTCAGGTGGAGGGGATGGTGTTGGGTGAGGTGGGATCTCCTCAGGTGGAGGGGATGGTGTTGGGTGAGGTGAGGTCTCCTTAGGTGGAGGAGATGGTGTTGGGTGGGATGAGGTCTCCTCAGGGGGAGGGGATGGTGTTGGGTGAGGTCTCCTCAGGGGGAGGGGATGGTGTTGGGTGAGGTGGGATCTCCTCAGGTGGAGGGGATGGAGGTGAGGTCTCCTCAGGGGGAGGGAATGGTGTTGGATCTCCTCAGGTGGAGGGGATGGAGGTGGGGTCTCCTCAGGTGGAGGGGATGGTGTTGGGTGAGGTCTCCTCAGGGGGAGGGGATGGTGTTGGGTGAGGTCTCCTCAGGTGGAGGGGATGGTGTTGGGTGGGGTGAGGTCTCCTCAGGTGGAGGGGATGGTGTTGGGTGAGGTGGGGTCTCCTCAGGTGGAGGGGATGGTGTTGGGTGAGGTGGGGTCTCCTCAGGTGGAGGGGATGGTGTTGGGTGAGGTGGGGTCTCCTCAGGTGGAGGGGATGGTGTTGGGTGAGGTGGGATCTCCTCAGGTGGAGGGGATGGTGTTGGGTGGGGTGAGGTCTCCTCAGGTGGAGGGGATGGTGTTGGGTGAGGTGGGGTCTCCTCAGGGGGAGGGGATGGTGTTGCGTCTCCTCAGGTGGAGGGGATGGTGTTGGGTGAGGTCTCCTCAGGGGGAGGGGATGGTGTTGGGTGAGGTGGGATCTCCTCAGGTGGAGGGGATGGTGTTGGGTGGGGTGAGGTCTCCTCAGGTGGAGGGGATGGTGTTGGGTGAGGTGGGATCTCCTCAGGTGCAGGGGATGGTGTTGGGTGAGGTGGGATCTCCTCAGGTGCAGGGGATGGTGTTGGGTGAGGTGGGATCTCCTCAGGTGGAGGGGATGGTGTTGGGTGGGGTCTCCTCAGGTGGAGGGGATGGTGTTGGGTGAGGTGGGGTCTCCTCAGGTAGAGGGGATGGTGTTGGGTGAGGTCTCCTCAGGGGGAGGGGATGGTGTTGGGTGAGGTGGGATCTCTTCAGGTGTAGGGGATGGAGGTGAGGTCTCCTCAGGTGGAGGGGATGGTGTTGGGTGAGGTCTCCTCAGGTGGAGGGGATGGTGTTGGGTGAGGTGGGGTCTCCTCAGGTGGAGGGGATGGTGTTGGGTGAGGTGGGGTCTCCTCAGGTGGAGGGGATGGTGTTGGGTGAGGTGGGATCTCCTCAGGTGGAGGGGATGGTGTTGGGTGAGGTGGGGTCTCCTCAGGGGGAGGAGATGGTGTTGGGTGGGGTCTCCTCAGGTGGAGGGGATGGTGTTGGGTGAGGTTGGATCTCCTCAGGTGGAGGGGATGGTGTTGGGTGAGGTGAGGTCTCCTCAGGTGGAGGGGATGGTGTTGGGTGAGGTGGGGTCTCCTCAGGGGGAGGGGATGGTGTTGGGTGAGGTGGGGTCTCCTCAGGTGGAGGGGATGGTGTTGGGTGGGGTCTCCTCAGGGGGAGGGGATGGTGTTGGGTGAGGTGGGGTCTCCTCAGGGGGAGGGGATGGTGTTGGGTGAGGTGGGGTCTCCTCAGGTGGAGGGGATGGTGTTGGGTGGGGTCTCCTCAGGGGGAGGGGATGGTGTTGGGTGAGGTGGGGTCTCCTCAGGTGGAGGGGATGGTGTTGGGTGAGGTCTCCTCAGGTGGAGGGGATGGTGTTGGGTGGGATGAGGTCTCCTCAGGTGGAGGGGATGGTGTTGGGTGCGGAGGGATCTCCTCAGGTGGAGGGGATGGTGTTGGGTGAGGTGGGGTCTCCTCAGGTGGAGGGGATGGTGTTGGGTGAGGTGGGATCTCCTCAGGTGGAGGGGATGGTGTTGGGTGAGGTCTCCTCAGGTGGAGGGGATGGTGTTGGGTGAGGTGGGATCTCCTCAGGTGGAGGGGATGGAGGTGGGGTCTCCTCAGTTGGAGGGGATGGTGTTGGATCTCCTCAGATGGAGGGGATGGTGTTGGGTGAGGTGGGGTCTCCTCAGGGGGAGAGGATGGTGTTGGGTGAGGTGGGATCTCCTCAGGTGGAGGGCATGGTGTTGGGTGGGATGAGGTCTCCTCAGGGGGAGGGGATGGTGTTGGGTGCGGAGGGATCTCCTCAGGTGGAGGGGATGGTGTTGGGTGAGGTGGGATCTCCTCAGGTGGAGGGGATGGTGTTGGGTGAGGTGGGATCTCCTCAGGTGCAGGGGATGGTGTTGGGTGAGGTGGGATCTCCTCAGGTGGAGGGGATGGTGTTGGATGAGGTCTCCTCAGGGGGAGGGGATGGTGTTGGGTGAGGTGGGATCTCCTCAGGTGGAGGGGATGGTGTTGGGTGAGGTGGGATCTCCTCAGGTGGAGGGGATGGTGTTGGGTGGGGTGAGGTCTCCTCAGGTGGAGGGGATGGTGTTGGGTGGGATGAGGTCTCCTCAGGTGGAGGGGATGGTGTTGGGTGAGGTGGGATCTCCTCAGGTGGAGGGGATGGTGTTGGATGAGGTCTCCTCAGGGGGAGGGGATGGTGTTGGGTGAGGTGGGATCTCCTCAGGTGGAGGGGATGGTGTTGGGTGAGGTGAGGTCTCCTCAGGTGGAGGGGATGGTGTTGGGTGAGGTGGGATCTCCTCAGGTGGAGGGGATGGTGTTGGGTGAGGTGGGATCTCCTCAGGTGGAGGGGATGGAGGTGGGGTCTCCTCAGTTGGAGGGGATGGTGTTGGATCTCCTCAGATGGAGGGGATGGTGTTGAGTCTCCTCAGGTGGAGGGGATGGTGTTGGGTGAGGTGGGGTCTCCTCAGGGGGAGAGGATGGTGTTGGGTGAGGTGGGATCTCCTCAGGTGGAGGGCATGGTGTTGGGTGGGATGAGGTCTCCTCAGGTGGAGGGGATGGTGTTGGGTGAGGTGGGGTCTCTTCAGGTGGAGGGGATGGTGTTGGGTGCGGAGGGATCTCCTCAGGTGGAGGGGATGGTGTTGGGTGAGGTGGGATCTCCTCAGGTGCAGGGGATGGTGTTGGGTGAGGTGGGATCTCCTCAGGTGGAGGGGATGGTGTTGGGTGGGGTCTCCTCAGGTGGAGGGGATGGTGTTGGGTGCGGAGGGATCTCCTCAGGTGGAGGGGATGGTGTTGGGTGAGGTGGGATCTCCTCAGGTGGAGGGGATGGTGTTGGGTGGGGTGAGGTCTCCTCAGGTGGAGGGGATGGTGTTGGGTGGGATGAGGTCTCCTCAGGTGGAGGGGATGGTGTTGGGTGAGGTGGGATCTCCTCAGGTGGAGGGGATGGTGTTGGATGAGGTCTCCTCAGGGGGAGGGGATGGTGTTGGGTGAGGTGGGATCTCTTCAGGTGTAGGGGATGGAGGTGAGGTCTCCTCAGGGGGAGGGGATGGTGTTGGGTGAGGTCTCCTCAGGTGGAGGGGATGGTGTTGGGTGGGATGAGGTCTCCTCAGGGGGAGGGGATGGTGTTGGGTGAGGTGGGATCTCCTCAGGTGGAGGGGATGGTGTTGAGTGAGGTCTCCTCAGGTGGAGGGGATGGTGTTGGGTGAGGTGGGGTCTCCTCAGGTGGAGGGGATGGTGTTGGGTGAGGTGGGGTCTCCTCAGGTGGAGGGGATGGTGTTGGGTGAGGTGGGGTCTCCTCAGGTAGAGGGGATGGTGTTGGGTGAGGTCTCCTCAGGGGGAGGGGATGGTGTTGGGTGAGGTGGGATCTCCTCAGGTGGAGGGGATGGAGGTGAGGTCTCCTCAGGGGGAGGGAATGGTGTTGGATCTCCTCAGGTGGAGGGGATGGAGGTGGGGTCTCCTCAGGTGGAGGGGATGGTGTTGGGTGAGGTCTCCTCAGTTGGAGGGGATGGTGTTGGATCTCCTCAGGTGGAGGGGATGGTGTTGGGTGAGGTCTCCTCATGGGGAGGGGATGGTGTTGGGTGAGGTGGGATCTCCTCAGGTGGAGGGGATGGTGTTGGGTGGGGTGAGGTCTCCTCAGGTGGAGGGGATGGTGTTGGGTGAGGTGGGATCTCCTCAGGTGCAGGGGATGGTGTTGGGTGAGGTGGGATCTCCTCAGGTGCAGGGGATGGTGTTGGGTGAGGTGGGATCTCCTCAGGTGGAGGGGATGGTGTTGGGTGAGGTGGGGTCTCCTCAGGGGGAGGGGATGGTGTTGCGTCTCCTCAGGTGGAGGGGATGGTGTTGGGTGAGGTCTCCTCAGGGGGAGGGGATGGTGTTGGGTGAGGTGGGATCTCCTCAGGTGGAGGGGATGGTGTTGGGTGAGGTGGGATCTCCTCAGGTGGAGGGGATGGTGTTGGGTGAGGTGGGATCTCCTCAGGTGGAGGGGATGGTGTTGGGTGAGGTGGGATCTCCTCAGGTGCAGGGGATGGTGTTGGGTGAGGTGGGATCTCCTCAGGTGGAGGGGATGGTGTTGGGTGGGGTGAGGTCTCCTCAGGTGGAGGGGATGGTGTTGGGTGAGGTCTCCTCAGGTGGAGGGGATGGTGTTGGGTGAGGTGGGGTCTCCTCAGGTGGAGGGGATGGTGTTGGGTGAGGTGGGATCTCCTCAGGTAGAGGGGATGGTGTTGGATGAGGTCTCCTCAGGGGGAGGGGATGGTGTTGGGTGAGGTGGGATCTCCTCAGGTGGAGGGGATGGTGTTGGGTGAGGTGGGATCTCCTCAGGTGGAGGGGATGGTGTTGGGTGAGGTGGGATCTCCTCAGGTGGAGGGGATGGAGGTGGGGTCTCCTCAGTTGGAGGGGATGGTGTTGGATCTCCTCAGATGGAGGGGATGGTGTTGGGTGAGGTGGGGTCTCCTCAGGGGGAGAGGATGGTGTTGGGTGAGGTGGGATCTCCTCAGGTGGAGGGCATGGTGTTGGGTGGGATGAGGTCTCCTCAGGTGGAGGGGATGGTGTTGGGTGAGGTGGGGTCTCTTCAGGTGGAGGGGATGGTGTTGGGTGAGGTGGGATCTCCTCAGGTGGAGGGGATGGTGTTGGGTGAGGTGGGATCTCCTCAGGTGGAGGGGATGGTGTTGGGTCTCCTCAGGTGGAGGGGATGGTGTTGGGTGGGATGAGGTCTCCTCAGGTGGAGGGGATGGTGTTGGGTGAGGTGGGATCTCCTCAGGTGGAGGGGATGGTGTTGGATGAGGTCTCCTCAGGGGGAGGGGATGGTGTTGGGTGAGGTGGGATCTCCTCAGGTGGAGGGGATGGTGTTGGGTGAGGTGAGGTCTCCTCAGGTGGAGGGGATGGTGTTGGGTGAGGTGGGATCTCCTCAGGTGGAGGGGATGGTGTTGGGTGAGGTGGGATCTCCTCAGGTGGAGGGGATGGAGGTGGGGTCTCCTCAGTTGGAGGGGATGGTGTTGGATCTCCTCAGATGGAGGGGATGGTGTTGAGTCTCCTCAGGTGGAGGGGATGGTGTTGGGTGAGGTGGGGTCTCCTCAGGGGGAGAGGATGGTGTTGGGTGAGGTGGGATCTCCTCAGGTGGAGGGCATGGTGTTGGGTGGGATGAGGTCTCCTCAGGTGGAGGGGATGGTGTTGGGTGAGGTGGGGTCTCTTCAGGTGGAGGGGATGGTGTTGGGTGAGGTGGGATCTCCTCAGGTGCAGGGGATGGTGTTGGGTGAGGTGGGATCTCCTCAGGTGGAGGGGATGGTGTTGGGTGGGGTCTCCTCAGGTGGAGGGGATGGTGTTGGGTGCGGAGGGATCTCCTCAGGTGGAGGGGATGGTGTTGGGTGAGGTGGGATCTCCTCAGGTGGAGGGGATGGTGTTGGGTGGGGTGAGGTCTCCTCAGGTGGAGGGGATGGTGTTGGGTGGGATGAGGTCTCCTCAGGTGGAGGGGATGGTGTTGGGTGAGGTGGGATCTCCTCAGGTGGAGGGGATGGTGTTGGATGAGGTCTCCTCAGGGGGAGGGGATGGTGTTGGGTGAGGTGGGATCTCCTCAGGTGGAGGGGATGGTGTTGGGTGAGGTGAGGTCTCCTCAGGTGGAGGGGATGGTGTTGGGTGGGATGAGGTCTCCTCAGGTGGAGGGGATGGTGTTGGGTGAGGTGGGATCTCCTCAGGTGGAGGGGATGGTGTTGGGTGAGGTGGGATCTCCTCAGGTGCAGGGGATGGTGTTGGGTGGGGTGAGGTCTCCTCAGGGGGAGAGGATGGTGTTGGGTGAGGTGGGATCTCCTCAGGTGCAGGGGATGGTGTTGGGTGAGGTGGGATCTCCTCAGGTGGAGGGGATGGTGTTGGGTGAGGTCTCCTTAGGTGGAGGGGATGGTGTTGGGTCTCCTCAGGTGGAGGGGATGGTGTTGGGTGGTATGAGGTCTCCTCAGGGGGAGGGGATGGTGTTGGGTGAGGTGGGATCTCCTCAGGTGGAGGAGATGGTGTTGGATCTCCTCAGGTGGAGGGGATGGAGGTGGGGTCTCCTCAGGTGGAGGGGATGGAGGTGAGGTCTCCTCAGTTGGAGGGGATGGTGTTGGATCTCCTCAGATGGAGGGGATGGTGTTGAGTCTCCTCAGGTGGAGGGGATGGTGTTGGGTGAGGTGGGATCTCCTCAGGTGGAGGGGATGGTGTTGGGTGAGGTGGGATCTCCTCAGGTGGAGGGGATGGAGGAGAGGTCTCCTCAGGTGGAGGGGATGGTGTTGGATCTCCTCAGGTGGAGGGGATGGTGTTGGGTGAGGTTGGATCTCCTCAGGGGAAGGAGATGGTGTTGGGTGGGATGAGGTCTCCTCAGGGGGAGGGGATGGTGTTGGGTGAGGTGGGGTCTCCTCAGGGAGAGGGGATGGTGTTGGGCGAGGTGGGGTCTCCTCAGGGGGAGGGGATTGAGGTGAGGTCTCCTCAGGTGGAGGGGATGGTGTTGGGTGAGGTGGGGTCTCCTCAGGTGGAGGGGATGGTGTTGGGTGGGGTCTCCTCAGGTGGAGGGGATGGTGTTGGATCTCCTCAGGTGGAGGGGATGGTGTTGGGTGAGGTTGGATCTCCTCAGGTGGAGGGGATGGTGTTGGGTGGGATGAGGTCTCCTCAGGGGGAGGGGATGGTGTTGGGTGAGGTGGGGTCTCCTCAGGGGGAGGGGATGGTGTTGGGTGAGGTGGGGTCTCCTCAGGTGGAGGGGATGGTATTGGGTGAGATGGGGGTCTACTGGGGTGGGGGAAATGGTATTATGTAGGGTGGGGTCTCCTCAAATGGGGGGGTTGTATTGAGTGAGGTGGGGTCTCCAAAGGCGGAGGGGACGGTATTAGGTCAGGTAGGGTCTCCAGGTGGAGGGGATGGAGGTGAGGTCTCCTCAGGTGGAGGGGATGGTGTTGGGTGAGGTCTCCTCAGGTGGAGGGGATGGTGTTGGGTCTCCTCAGGTGGAGGGGATGGTGTTGGATCTCCTCAGGTGGAGGGGATGGTGTTGGGTGAGATCTCCTCAGGCGGAGGAGATGGTGTTGGGTCTCCTCAGGTGGAGGGGATGGTGTTGGGTGCGGAGGGATCTCCTCAGGTGGAGGGGATGGTGTTGGGTGAGGTGGGGTCTCCTCAGGTGGAGGGGATGGTGTTGGATCTCCTCAGGGGGAGGGGATGGTGTTGGGTGAGGTGGGATCTCCTCAGGTGGAGGGGATGGTGTTGGGTGAGGTGGGGTCTCCTCAGGTGGAGGGGATGGTGTTGAGTGAGGTGGGGTCTCCTCAGGTGGAGGGGATGGTGTTGGGTGAGGTGAGGTCTCTTCAGGGGGAGGGGATGGTGTTGGGTGGGATCTCCTCAGGTGGAGGGGATGGTGTTGGGTGAGGTGGGGTCTCCTCAGGTGGAGGGGATGGTGTTGGGTGAGGTGGGGTCTCCTCAGGGGGAGGGGATGGTGTTGGGTGAGGTGGGGTCTCCTCAGGGGGAGGGGATGGTGTTGGGTGAGGTGGGGTCTCCTCAGGTGGAGGGGATGGTGTTGGGTGAGGTGGGATCTCCTCAGGTGGAGGGGATGGTGTTGGGTGGGATCTCCTCAGGTGGAGGGGATGGTGTTGGGTGAGGTGGGGTCTCCTCAGGTGGAGGGGATGGTGTTGGGTGAGGTGGGGTCTCCTCAGGGGGAGGGGATGGTGTTGGGTGAGGTGGGGTCTCCTCAGGGGGAGGGGATGGTGTTGGGTGAGGTGGGGTCTCCTCAGGTGGAGGGGATGGTGTTGGGTGAGGTGGGGTCTCCTCAGGGGGAGGGGATGGTGTTGGGTGAGGTGGGGTCTCCTCAGGTGGAGGGGATGGTGTTGGGTGAGGTGGGATCTCCTCAGGTGGAGGGGATGGTGTTGGGTGGGATGAGGTCTCCTCAGGTGGAGGGGATGGTGTTGGGTGAGGTGGGGTCTCCTCAGGTGGAGGGGATGGTGTTGAGTGAGGTGGGGTCTCCTCAGGTGGAGGGAATGGTGTTGGATCTCCTCAGGTGGAGGGGATGGAGGTGGGGTCTCCTCAGGTGGAGGGGATTGAGGTGAGGTCTCCTCAGGTGGAGGGGATGGTGTTGGATCTCCTCAGGTGGAGGGGATGGTGTTGGGTGAGGTGGGATCTCCTCAGGTGGAGGGGATGGTGTTGGGTGGGGTCTCCTCAGGTGGAGGGGATGGTGTTGGGTGAGGTGGGGTCTCCTCAGGGGGAGGGGATGGTGTTGGGTGGGGTCTCCTCAGGTGGAGGGGATGGTGTTGGGTGAGGTGGGGTCTCCTCAGGTGGAGGGGATGGTGTTGGGTGAGGTGGGGTCTCCTCAGGGGGAGGGGATGGTGTTGGGTGAGGTGGGGTCTCCTCAGGTGGAGGGGATGGTGTTGGGTGAGGTGGGGTCTCCTCAGGGGGAGGGGATGGTGTTGGGTGAGGTGGAGTCTCTTCAGGTGGAGGGGATGGTGTTGGGTGCGGAGGGATCTCCTCAGGTGGAGGGGATGGTGTTGGATGAGGTGGGGTCTCCTGAGGTGGAGGGGATGGTGTTGGATGAGGTCTCCTCAGGGGGAGGGGATGGTGTTGGGTGAGGTCTCCTCAGGGGGAGGGGATGGTGTTGGGTGAGGTGGAGTCTCTTCAGGTGGAGGGGATGGTGTTGGGTGAGGTGGGGTCTCCTCAGGTGGAGGGGATGGTGTTGGGTGCGGAGGGATCTCCTCAGGTGGAGGGGATGGTGTTGGATGAGGTGGGGTCTCCTCAGGTGGAGGGGATGGTGTTGGGTGAGGTCTCCTCAGGGGGAGGGGATGGTGTTGGGTGCGGAGGGATCTCCTCAGGTGGAGGGGATGGTGTTGGGTGAGGTCTCCTCAGGTGGAGGGGATGGTGTTGGGTGGGATGAGGTCTCCTCAGGTGGAGGGGATGGTGTTGGGTGAGGTGGGGTCTCCTCAGGTGGAGGGGATGGTGTTGGGTCTCCTTAGGGGGAGGGGGTTTTGTTGGGTGAGGTGGGATCTTCTCAGGTGGAGGGGATGGTGTTGGGTGAGGTCTCCTCAGGTGGAGGGGATGGTGTTGGATCTCCTCAGGTGGAGGGGATGGTGTTGGGTGAGGTGGGGTCTCCTCAGGTGGAGGGGGATGGTGTTGGGTGAGGTGGGGTCTCCTCAGGTGGAGGGGATGGTGTTGGGTGAGGTGGGGTCTCCTCAGGGGGAGGGGATGGTGTTGGGTGAGGTGGGGTCTCCTCAGGTGGAGGGGATGGTGTTGGGTGAGGTGGGGTCTCCTCAGGTGGAGGGGATGGTGTTGGGTGGGATGAGGTCTCCTCAGGGGGAGGGGATGGTGTTGGGTGAGGTGGGATCTCCTCAGGTGGAGGGGATGGTGTTGGATCTCCTCAGGGGGAGGGGATGGTGTTGGGTGAGGTGGGGTCTCCTCAGGTGGAGGGGATGGTGTTGAGTGAGGTGGGGTCTCCTCAGGTGGAGGGAATGGTGTTGGATCTCCTCAGGTGGAGGGGATGGAGGTGAGGTCTCTTCAGGGGGAGGGGATGGTGTTGGGTGGGGTCTCCTCAGGTGGAGGGGATGGTGTTGGGTGAGGTGGGGTCTCCTCAGGTGGAGGGGATGGTGTTGGGTGAGGTGGGATCTCTTCAGGTGGAGGGGATGGTGTTGGATCTCCTCAGGTGGAGGGGATGGAGGTGGGGTCTCCTCAGGTGGAGGGGATGGTGTTGGGTGAGGTGGGATCTCCTCAGGTGGAGGGGATGGTGTTGGGTGAGGTGGGATCTCAGGTGGAGGGGATGGTGTTGGGTGAGGTGGGGTCTCCTCAGGTGGAGGGGATGGTGTTGGGTGAGGTGGGATCTCCTCAGGTGGAGGGGATGGTGTTGGGTGAGGTGGGGTCTCCTCAGGTGGAGGGGATGGTGTTGGGTGGGGTGAGGTCTCCTCAGGTGGAGGGGATGGTGTTGGGTGAGGTGAGGTCTCCTCAGGTGGAGGGGATGGTGTTGGGTGCGGAGGGATCTCCTCAGGTGGAGGGGATGGTGTTGGATGAGGTGGGGTCTCCTCAGGTGGAGGGGATGGTGTTGGGTGAGGTCTCCTCAGGTGGAGGGGATGGTGTTGGGTGAGGTCTCCTCAGGTGGAGGGGATGGTGTTGGGTGATGTGGGGTCTCCTCAGGTGGAGGGGATGGTGTTGGGTCTCCTTAGGGGGAGGGGATTTTGTTGGGTGAGGTGGGATCTTTTCAGGTGGAGGGGATGGTGTTGGGTGAGGTCTCCTCAGGTGGAGGGGATGGTGTTGGGTGAGGTCTCCTCAGGTGGAGGGGATGGTGTTGGGTGCGGAGGGATCTCCTCAGGTGGAGGGGATGGTGTTGGGTGAGGTGGGGTCTCCTCAGGTGGAGGGGATGGTGTTGGGTGAGGTCTCCTCAGGTGGAGGGGATGGTGTTGGGTGAGGTGAGGTCTCCTCAGGTGGAGGGGATGGTGTTGGGTGAGGTGGGGTCTCCTCAGATGGAGGGGATGGTGTTGAGTCTCCTCAGGTGGAGGGGATGGTGTTGGGTGAGGTGGGATCTCCTCAGGTGGAGGGGATGGTGTTGGGTGAGGTCTCCTCAGGTGGAGGGGATGGTGTTGGGTGCGGAGGGATCTCCTCAGGTGGAGGGGATGGTGTTGGGTGAGGTGGGATCTCCTCAGGTGGAGGGGATGGTGTTGGGTGAGGTCTCCTCAGGTGGAGGGGATGGTGTTGGGTGAGGTGGGATCTCCTCAGGTGGAGGGGATGGTGTTGGGTGAGGTCTCCTCAGGTGGAGGGGATGGTGTTGGGTGAGGTGAGGTCTCCTCAGGGGGAGGGGATGGTGTTGGGTGAGGTGGGATCTCCTCAGGTGGAGGGGATGGTGTTGGGTGAGGTGGGGTCTCCTCAGATGGAGGGGATGGTGTTGAGTCTCCTCAGGTGGAGGGGATGGTGTTGGGTGAGGTGGGATCTCCTCAGGTGGAGGGGATGGTGTTGGGTGAGGAGGGATCTCCTCAGGTGGAGGGGATGGTGTTGGATGAGGTGGGATCTCCTCAGGTGGAGGGGATGGAGGAGAGGTCTCCTCAGGTGGAGGGGATGGTGTTGGGTGGGATGAGGTCTCCTCAGGGGGAGGGGATGGTGTTGGGTGAGGTGGGATCTCCTCAGGTGGAGGGGATGGTGTTGGGTGAGGTGGGGTCTCCTCAGGGGGAGGGGATTGAGGTGAGGTCTCCTCAGGTGGAGGGGATGGTGTTGGGTGAGGTGGGGTCTCCTCAGGTGGAGGGGATGGTGTTGGGTGGGGTCTCCTCAGGTGGAGGGGATGGTGTTGGATCTCCTCAGGTGGAGGGGATGGTGTTGGGTGAGGTGGGATCTCCTCAGGTGGAGGGGATGGTGTTGGGTGGGATGAGGTCTCCTCAGGGGGAGGGGATGGTGTTGGGTGAGGTGGGGTCTCCTCAGGGGGAGGGGATGGTGTTGGGTGAGGTGGGGTCTCCTCAGGTGGAGGGGATGGTGTTGGATCTCCTCAGGTGGAGGGGATGGTGTTGGATCTCCTCAGGTGGAGGGGATGGTGTTGGATCTCCTCAGGGGGAGGGGATGGTGTTGGGTGAGGTGGGGTCTCCTCAGGTGGAGGGGATGGTGTTGGGTGAGGTGGGGTCTCCTCAGGTGGAGGGGATGGTGTTGGGTGAGGTGGGGTCTCCTCAGGGGGAGGGGATGGTGTTGGGTGAGGTGGGGTCTCCTCAGGGGGAGGGGATGGTGTTGGGTGAGGTGGGGTCTCCTCAGGTGGAGGGGATGGTGTTGGGTGAGGTGGGGTCTCCTCAGGTGGAGGGGATGGTGTTGGGTGAGGTGGGGTCTCCTCAGGTGGAGGGGATGGTGTTGGGTCTCCTCAGGTGGAGGGGATGGTGTTGGGTCTCCTCAGGTGGAGGGGATGGTGTTGGGTGAGTTGGGATCTCCTCAGGTGGAGGGGATGGAGGTGAGGTCTCCTTAGGTGGAGGGGATGGTGTTGGGTGAGGTGGGGTCTCCTCAAGTAGAGGGGATGGTGTTGGGTGAGGTCTTCTCAGGTGGAGGGGATGGTGTTGGGTGAGGTGGGATCTCCTCAGGTGGAGGGGATGGTGTTGGGTGAGGTGGGATCTCTTCAGGTGGAGGGGATGGAGGTGAGGTCTCCTCAGGTGGAGGGGATTGAGGAGAGGTCTCCTCAGGTGGAGGGGATGGTGTTGGATCTCCTCAGGTGGAGGGGATGGTGTTGGGTCTCCTCAGGTGGAGGGGATAGTGTTGGGTGAGGTGGGATCTCTTCAGGTGGAGGGGATGGAGGTGGGGTCTCCTCAGGTGGAGGGGATTGAGGAGAGGTCTCCTCAGGTGGAGGGGATGGTGTTGGATCTCCTCAGGTGGAGGGGATGGTGTTGGGTCTCCTCAGGTGGAGGGGATAGTGTTGGGTGAGGTGGGATCTCCTCAGGTGGAGGGGATGGTGTTGGGTGAGGTGGGATCTCCAAAGGCGGAGGGGACGGTATTAGGTCAGGTAGGGTCTCCAGGTGGAGGGGATGGAGGTGAGGTCTCCTCAGGTGGAGGGGATGGTGTTGGATCTCCTCAGGTGGAGGGGATGTGTTGGGTGGGATGAGGTCTCCTCAGGTGGAGGGGATGGTATTGGTGAGGTGGGGTCTCCTCAGGTGGAGGGGATGGTGTTGGGTGAGGTGGGGTCTCCTCAGGTGGAGGGGATGGTGTTGGGTGAGGTGGGGTCTCCTCAGGTGGACGGGATGGTGTTGGGTAAGGTGGGGTTTCCTCAGGTGGAGGGGATGGTGTTGGGTCTCCTCCGGTGGAGGGGATGGTGTTGGGTCTCCTCAGGTGGAGGGGATGGTGTTGGGTCTCCTCAGGTGGAGGGGATGGTGTCGGGTGAGGTGGGGTCTCTTCAGGGGGAGGGGGTGGTGTTGAGGAGGTGGGGTCTCCTCAGGTGGAGGGGATGGTGTCGGGTGAGGTGGGGTCTCTTCAGGGGGAGGGGGTGGTGTTGAGGAGGTGGGGTCTCCTCAGGTGGAGGGGATGGTGTTGGATCTCTTCAGGTGGAGGGGATGGTGTTGGGTGAGGTGGGGTCTCCTCAGGTGGAGGGGATGGTGTTGGGTGAGGTGGGATCTCCTCAGGTGGAGGGGATGGTGTTGGGTGAGGTGGGGTCTCCTCAGGTGGAGGGGATGGTGTTGGGTGAGGTGGGGTCTCCTCAGGTGGAGGGGATGGTGTTGGGTGAGGTGGGATCTCCTCAGGTGGAGGGGATTGAGGTGAGGTCTCCTCAGGTGGAGGGGATGGTGTTGGGTCTCCTCAGGTGGAGGGGATAGTGTTGGGTGAGGTGGGGTCTCCTCAGGTGGAGGGGATGGTGTTGGGTGAGGTCTTCTCAGGGGGAGGGGATGGTGTTGGATCTCCTCAGGTGGAGGGGATGGTGTTGGGTGAGGTCTCCTCAGGGGGAGGGGATGGTGTTGGGTGAGGTCTCCTCAGGTGGAGGGGATGGTGTTGGGTGAGGTGGGGTCTCCTCAAGTAGAGGGGATGGTGTTGGGTGAGGTCTTCTCAGGGGGAGGGAATGGTGTTGGATCTCCTCAGGTGGAGGGGATGGAGGTGGGGTCTCCTCAGGTGGAGGGGGATTGAGGAGAGGTCTCCTCAGGTGGAGGGGATTGAGGAGAGGTCTCCTCAGGTGGAGGGGATGGTGTTGGATCTCCTCAGGTGGAGGGGATGGTGTTGGGTCTCCTCAGGTGGAGGGGATAGTGTTGGGTGAGGTGGGATCTCCTCAGGTGGAGGGGATGGTGTTGGGTGAGGTGGGATCTCCTCAGGTGGAGGGGATGGTGTTGGGTGGGGTGAGGTCTCCTCAGGTGGAGGGGATGGTGTTGGGTGAGGTGGGATCTCCTCAGGTGGAGGGGATGGTGTTGGGTGGGGTCTCCTTAGGTGGAGGGGATGTTGTTGGGTGAGGTGGGGTCTCCTCAGGTAGAGGGGATGGTGTTGGGTGAGGTCTCCTCAGGGGGAGGGGATGGTGTTGGGTGAGGTCTCCTCAGGGGGAGGGGATGGTGTTGGGTGAGGTCTCCTCAGGGGGAGGGGATGGTGTTGGGTGAGGTCTCCTCAGGGGGAGGGGATGGTGTTGGGTGAGGTGGGATCTCTTCAGGTGTAGGGGATGGAGGTGAGGTCTCCTCAGGTGGAGGGGATGGTGTTGGATCTCCTCAGGTGGAGGGGATGGTGTTGGGTGGGGTGAGGTCTCCTCAGGGGGAGAGGATGGTGTTGGGTGAGGTGGGATCTCCTCAGGTGGAGGGGATGGTGTTGGGTGGGGTGAGGTCTCCTCAGGTGGAGGGGATGGTGTTGGGTGAGGTGGGATCTCCTCAGGTGGAGGGGATGGTGTTGGGTGGGGTCTCCTCAGGTGGAGGGGATGGTGTTGGGTGGGGTGAGGTCTCCTCAGGGGGAGAGGATGGTGTTGGGTGAGGTGGGATCTCCTCAGGTGCAGGGGATGGTGTTGGGTGAGGTGGGATCTCCTCAGGTGGAGGGGATGGAGGAGAGGTCTCCTCAGGTGGAGGGGATGGTGTTGGATCTCCTCAGGTGGAGGGGATGGTGTTGGGTGAGGTCTCCTCAGGGGGAGGGGATGGTGTTGGGTGAGGTGGGATCTCCTCAGGGGAAGGAGATGGTGTTGGGTGGGGTCTCCTCAGGTGGAGGGGATGGTGTTGGGTGAGGTGAGGTCTCCTCAGGGGAAGGGGATGGTGTTGGGTGAGGTGGGGTCTCCTCAGGTGGAGGGGATGGTGTTGGGTGAGGTGGGGTCTCCTCAGGGGGAGGGGATGGTGTTGGGTGAGGTGGGGTCTCCTCAGGGGGAGGGGATGGTGTTGGGTGAGGTGGGATCTCCTCAGGTGGAGGGGATGGTGTTGGGTGAGGTGGGGTCTCCTCAGGTGGAGGGGATGGAGGTGGGGTCTCCTCAGGTGGAGGGGATGGTGTTGGGTGAGGTGGGGTCTCCTCAGATGGAGGGGATGGTGTTGGGTGAGGTGGGGTCTCCTCAGGTGGAGGGGGATGGTGTTGGGTGAGGTGGGGTCTCCTCAGGGAGAGGGGATGGTGTTGGGCGAGGTGGGGTCTCCTCAGGGGGAGGGGATTGAGGTGAGGTCTCCTCAGGGGGAGGGGATGGTGTTGGGTGAGGTGGGGTCTCCTCAGGTGGAGGGGATGGTGTTGGGTGGGGTCTCCTCAGGGGGAGGGGATGGTGTTGGGTGAGGTGGGGTCTCCTCAGGGGGAGGGGATGGTGTTGGGTGAGGTGGGGTCTCCTCAGGTGGAGGGGATGGTGTTGGGTGAGGTGGGGTCTCCTCAGGTGGAGGGGATGGTGTTGGGTGAGGTGGGGTCTCCTCAGGTGGAGGGGATGGTGTTGGGTCTCCTCAGGTGGAGGGGATGGTGTTGGGTGGTATGAGGTCTCCTCAGGGGGAGGGGATGGTGTTGGGTGAGGTGGGATCTCCTCAGGTGGAGGGGATGGGTGTTGGGTGAGGTGGGGTCTCCTCAGGTGGAGGGGATGGTGTTGGGTGAGGTGGGGTCTCCTCAGGTGGAGGGGATGGTGTTGGGTCTCCTCAGGTGGAGGGGATGGTGTTGGGTCTCCTCAGGTGGAGGGGATGGTGTTGGGTGGTATGAGGTCTCCTCAGGGGGAGGGGATGGTGTTGGGTGAGGTGGGATCTCCTCAGGTGGAGAGGATGGTGTTGGATCTCCTCAGGTGGAGGGGATGGAGGTGAGGGTCTCTTCAGGTGGAGGGGATGGTGTTGGGTGAGGTGGGGTCTCCTCAGGTGGAGAGGATGGTGTTGGATCTCCTCAGGTGGAGGGGATGGGAGGTGAGGTCTCTTCAGGGGAGGGGATGGTGTTGGGTGAGGTGAGGTCTCCTCAGGTGGAGGGGATGGTGTTGGGTGAGGTGGGGTCTCCTCAGGTGGAGGGGATGGTGTTGGATGAGGTCTCCTCAGGTGGAGGGGATGGTGTTAGGTGAGGTGGGATCTCTTCAGGTGGAGGGGATGGTGTTGGATCTCCTCAGGTGGAGGGGATGGTGTTGGGTGAGGTGGGATCTCCTCAGATGGAGGGGATGGTGTTGGGTGAGGTGGGATCTCCTTAGGTGGAGGGGATGGTGTTGGATGAGGTGGGATCTCCTCAGGTGGAGGGGATGGTGTTGGGTGAGGTGGGATCTCCTCAGGTGGAGGGGATGGTGTTGGGTGAGGTGGGATCTCCTCAGGTGGAGGGGATGGTGTTAGGTGGGGTCTCCTCAGGTGGAGGGGATGGTGTTGGGTGAGTCTCCTCAGGGGGAGAGGATGGTGTTGGGTGAGGTGGGATCTCCTCAGGTGGAGGGGATGGTGTTGGGTGAGGTGGGATCTCCTCAGGTGGAGGGGATGGTGTTGGGTGAGGTGGGATCTCCTCAGGTGGAGGGGATGGTGTTGGGTGAGGTGGGATCTCCTCAGGTGGAGGGGATGGAGGAGAGGTCTCCTCAGGTGGAGGGGATGGTGTTGGGTGAGGTGGGGTCTCCTCAGGTGGAGGGGATGGTGTTGGGTGAGGTGGGATCTCCTCAGGGGGAGGGGATGGTGTTGGGTGGGGTGAGGTCTCCTCAGGTGGAGGGATGGTGTTGGGTGAGGTGGGATCTCCTCAGGTGGAGGGATGGTGTTGGGTGAGGTGGGATCTCCTCAGGTGGAGGGGATGGTGTTGGGTGAGGTGGGATCTCCTCAGGTGGAGGGGATGGTGTTGGGTGAGGTGGGATCTCCTCAGGTGGAGGGGATGGAGGAGAGGTCTCCTCAGGTGGAGGGGATGGTGTTGGGTGAGGTGGGGTCTCCTCAGGTGGAGGGGATGGTGTTGGGTGAGATCTCCTCAGGCGGAGGAGATGGTGTTGGGTCTCCTCAGGTGGAGGGGATGGTGTTGGGTGAGGTGGGGTCTCCTCAGGTGGAGGGGATGGTGTTGGGTGAGGTGGGATCTCCTCAGGTGGAGGGGATGGTGTTGGGTGGGATGAGGTCTCCTCAGGGGGAGGGGATGGTGTTGGGTGAGGTGGGATCTCCTCAGGTGGAGGGGATGGTGTTGGGTGAGGTGGGGTCTCCTCAGGGGGAGGAGATGGTGTTGGGTGGGGTCTCCTCAGGTGGAGGGGATGGTGTTGGGTGAGGTCTCCTCAGGTGGAGGGGATGGTGTTGGGTGGGGTCTCCTCAGGGGGAGGGGATGGTGTTGGGTGAGGTGGGGTCTCCTCAGGGGGAGGGGATGGTGTTGGGTGAGGTGGGATCTCCTCAGGTGTAGGGGATGGTGTTGGGTGAGGTCTCCTCAGGGGGAGGGGATGGTGTTGGGTGAGGTGAGGTCTCCTCAAGTGGAGGGCATGGTGTTGGGTGGGGTCTCCTCAGGGGGAGGGGATGGTGTTGGGTGGGGTCTCCTCAGGGGGAGGGGATGGTGTTGGGTGAGGTGGGGTCTCCTCAGGTGGAGGGGATGGTGTTGGGTGAGGTGGGGTCTCCTCAGGTGGACGGGATGGTGTTGGGCGAGGTGGGATCTCCTCAGGGGGAGGGATGGTGTTGGGTGAGGTGGGGTCTCCTCAGGTGGAGGGGATGGTGTTGGGTGAGGTGGGGTCTCCTCAGGTGGAGGGGATGGTGTTGGGTGGGATGAGGTCTCCTCAGGTGGAGGGGATGGTGTTGGGTGAGGTGGGATCTCCTCAGGGGGAGGGGATGGTGTTGGGTGAGGTGGGGTCTCCTCAGGGGGAGGGGATGGTGTTGGGTGAGGTGGGGTCTCCTCAGGGGGAGGGGATGGAGGTGAGGTCTCCTCAGGGGGAGGGGATGGTGTTGGGTGAGGTGGGGTCTCCTCAGGTGGAGGGGATGGTGTTGGGTGAGGTGGGGTCTCCTCAGGTGGAGGGGATGGTGTTGGATCTCCTCAGGTGGAGGGGATGGTGTTGGGTGAGGTCTCCTCAGGTGGAGGGGATGGTGTTGGGTGAGGTGAGGTCTCCTCAGGTGGAGGGGATGGTGTTGGGTGAGGTGGGATCTCCTCAGGTGGAGGGGATGGTGTTGGGTGAGGTGGGATCTCCTCAGGTGGAGGGGATGGTGTTGGGTGAGGTGGGATCTCCTCAGGTGGAGGGGATGGTGTTGGGTGAGGTGAGGTCTCCTCAGGTGGAGGGGATGGTGTTGGGTGAGGTGGGGTCTCCTCAGGGGGAGGGGATGGTGTTGGGTGAGGTGGGATCTCCTCAGGTGGAGGGGATGGTGTTGGGTGAGGTGGGGTCTCCTCAGGGGGAGGGGATGGTGTTGGGTGAGGTGGGATCTCCTCAGGTGGAGGGGATGGTGTTGGGTGAGGTGGGATCTCCTCAGGTGGAGGGATGGTGTTGGGTGAGGTCTCCTCAGGTGGAGGGGGTGGTGTTGGGTGAGGTGAGGTCTCCTCAGGTGGAGGGGATGGTGTTGGGTGAGGTGAGGTCTCCTCAGGTGGAGGGATGGTGTTGGGTGAGGTGGGGTCTCCTGAGGTGGAGGGGATGGTGTTGGATGAGGTCTCCTCAGGGGGAGGGGATGGTGTTGGGTGAGGTCTCCTCAGGGGGAGGGGATGGTGTTGGGTGAGGTGGAGTCTCTTCAGGTGGAGGGGATGGTGTTGGGTGCGGAGGGATCTCCTCAGGTGGAGGGGATGGTGTTGGATCTCCTCAGGTGAAGGGGATGGTGTTGGGTGAGGTGGGGTCTCCTCAGGTGGAGGGGATGGTGTTGGGTGAGGTGGGGGTCTCCTCAGGGGGAGGGGATGGTGTTGGGTGAGGTGGGGTCTCCTCGGGGGAGGGGATGGTGTTGGGTGAGGTGGGATCTCCTCAGGTGGAGGGGATGGTGTTGGATGAGGTGGGGTCTCCTCAGGTGGAGGGGATGGTGTTGGGTGAGGTGGGGTCTCCTCAGGGGGAGGGGATGGTGTTGGGTGAGGTCTCCTCAGGGGGAGGGGATGGTGTTGGGTGAGGTCTCCTCAGGTGGAGGGGATGGTGTTGGGTGAGGTGGGGTCTCCTCAGGTGGAGGGGATTGAGGTGAGGTCTCCTCAGGTGGAGGGGATTGTGTTGGATCTCCTCAGGTGGAGGGGATGGTGTTGGGTGAGGTGGGATCTCTTCAGGTGGAGGGGATGGTGTTGGATCTCCTCAGGTGGAGGGGATTGAGGTGAGGTCTCCTCAGGTGGAGGGGATTGTGTTGGATCTCCTCAGGTGGAGGGGATGGTGTTGGATCTCCTCAGGTGGAGGGGATGGTGTTGGGTGAGGTGAGGTCTCCTCAGGTGGAGGGGATTGTGTTGGATCTCCTCAGGTGGAGGGGATGGTGTTGGATCTCCTCAGGTGGAGGGGATGGTGTTGGGTGAGGTGGGATCTCCTCAGGTGGAGGGGATGGTGTTGGGTGAGGTGGGATCTCCTCAGGTGGAGGGGATGGTGTTGGGTGAGGTGGGATCTCCTCAGGTGGAGGGGATGGTGTTGGGTGAGGTCTCCTCAGGGGGAGGGGATGGTGTTGGGTGAGGTGGGATCTCCTCAGGTGGAGGGGATGGTGTTGGGTGAGGTGGGGTCTCCTCAGGTGGAGGGGATGGTGTTGGGTGAGGTGGGGTCTCCTCAGGTGGAGGGGATGGTGTTGGGTGAGGTCTCCTCAGGGGGAGGGGATGGTGTTGGGTGAGGTGGGATCTCCTCAGGTGGAGGGGATGGTGTTGGGTGAGGTGGGGTCTCCTCAGGTGGAGGGGATGGTGTTGGGTGAGGTGGGGTCTCCTCAGGTGGAGGGGATGGTGTTGGGTGAGGTGGGGTCTCCTCAGGTGGAGGGGATGGTGTTGGGTGAGGTGGGATCTCCTCAGGTGGAGGGGATGGTGTTGGGTGAGGTGGGGTCTCCTCAGGTGGAGGGGATGGTGTTGGGTGAGGTCTCCTCAGGTGGAGGGGATGGTGTTGGGTGAGGTGGGGTCTCCTCAGGTGGAGGGGATGGTGTTGGGTGGGATGAGGTCTCCTCAGGTGGAGGGGATTGTGTTGGATCTCCTCAGGTGGAGGGGATGGTGTTGGGTGAGGTGGGGTCTCCTCAGGTGGAGGGGATGGTGTTGGGTGAGGTGGGGTCTCCTCAGGTGGAGGGGATGGTGTTGGGTGAGGTGGGATCTCCTCAGGTGGAGGGGATGGTGTTGGGTGAGGTGGGGTCTCCTCAGGTGGAGGGGATGGTGTTGGGTGAGGTCTCCTCAGGTGGAGGGGATGGTGTTGGGTGAGGTGGGGTCTCCTCAGGTGGAGGGGATGGTGTTGGGTGGGATGAGGTCTCCTCAGGTGGAGGGGATGGTGTTGGGTGCGGAGGGATCTCCTCAGGTGGAGGGGATGGTGTTGGATGAGGTGGGGTCTCCTCAGGTGGAGGGGATGGTGTTGGGTGCGGAGGGATCTCCTCAGGTGGAGGGGATGGTGTTGGGTGAGGTCTCCTCAGGGGGAGGGGATGGTGTTGGGTGAGGTGGAGTCTCCTCAGGTGGAGGGGGTGGTGTTGGATCTCCTCAGGTGGAGGGGATGGTGTTGGGTGCGGAGGGATCTCCTCAGGTGGAGGGGATGGTGTTGGATGAGGTCTCCTGAGGTGGAGGGGATGGTGTTGGATGAGGTCTCCTCAGGGGGAGGGGATGGTGTTGGGTGAGGTCTCAGGTGGAGGGGATGGTGTTGGGTGAGGTGGGGTCTCCTCAGGTGGAGGGGATGGTGTTGGGTGAGGTCTCCTCAGGTGGAGGGGATGGTGTTGGGTGGGATGAGGTCTCCTCAGGTGGAGGGGATGGTGTTGGGTGATGTGGGGTCTCCTCAGGTGGAGGGGATGGTGTTGGGTCTCCTTAGGGGGAGGGGATTTTGTTGGGTGAGGTCTCCTCAGGTGGAGGGGATGGTGTTGGGTGAGGTCTCCTCAGGTGGAGGGGATGGTGTTGGGTGCGGAGGGATCTCCTCAGGTGGAGGGGATGGTGTTGGGTGAGGTGGGGTCTCCTCAGGTGGAGGGGATGGTGTTGGGTGAGGTCTCCTCAGGTGGAGGGGATGGTGTTGGGTGAGGTGGGATCTCCTCAGGTGGAGGGGATGGTGTTGGGTGAGGTGGGGTCTCCTCAGGTGGAGGGGATGGTGTTGGATCTCCTCAGGTGGAGGGGATGGAGGTGAGGTCTCTTCAGGGGGAGGGGATGGTGTTGGGTGGGATGAGGTCTCCTCAGGTGGAGGGGATGGTGTTGGGTGGGATGAGGTCTCCTCAGGGGGAGGGGATGGTGTTGGGTGAGGTGGGATCTCCTCAGGTGGAGGGGATGGTGTTGAGTGAGGTGGGGTCTCCTCAGGTGGAGGGAATGGTGTTGGATCTCCTCAGGTGGAGGGGATGGAGGTGGGGTCTCCTCAGGTGGAGGGGATTGAGGTGAGGTCTCCTCAGGTGGAGGGGATGGTGTTGGGTGAGGTCTCCTCAGGTGGAGGGGATGGTGTTGGGTGAGGTGGGGTCTCCTCAGGTGGAGGGGATGGTGTTGGGTGGGATGAGGTCTCCTCAGGGGGAGGGGATGGTGTTGGGTGAGGTGGGGTCTCCTCAGGTGGAGGGGATGGTGTTGGGTGAGGTCTCCTCAGGTGGAGGGGATGGTGTTGGGTGAGGTGGGGTCTCCTCAGGTGGAGGGATTGAGGTGAGGTCTCCTCAGGTGGAGGGGATTGTGTTGGATCTCCTCAGGTGGAGGGGATGGTGTTGGGTGAGGTGGGATCTCTTCAGGTGGAGGGGATGGTGTTGGATCTCCTCAGGTGGAGGGGATTGAGGTGAGGTCTCCTCAGGTGGAGGGGATTGTGTTGGATCTCCTCAGGTGGAGGGGATGGTGTTGGATCTCCTCAGGTGGAGGGGATGGTGTTGGGTGAGGTGAGGTCTCCTCAGGTGGAGGGGATTGTGTTGGATCTCCTCAGGTGGAGGGGATGGTGTTGGATCTCCTCAGGTGGAGGGGATGGTGTTGGGTGAGGTGGGATCTCCTCAGGTGGAGGGGATGGTGTTGGGTGAGGTGGGATCTCCTCAGGTGGAGGGGATGGTGTTGGGTGAGGTGGGATCTCCTCAGGGGGAGGGGATGGTGTTGGGTGAGGTGGGGTCTCCTCAGGTGGAGGGGATGGTGTTGGGTGAGGTGGGGTCTCCTCAGGTGGAGGGGATGGTGTTGGGTGAGGTGGGATCTCCTCAGGTGGAGGGGATGGTGTTGGGTGAGGTGGGGTCTCCTCAGGTGGAGGGGATGGTGTTGGGTGAGGTCTCCTCAGGTGGAGGGGATGGTGTTGGGTGAGGTGGGGTCTCCTCAGGTGGAGGGGATGGTGTTGGGTGGGATGAGGTCTCCTCAGGTGGAGGGGATGGTGTTGGGTGCGGAGGGATCTCCTCAGGTGGAGGGGATGGTGTTGGATGAGGTGGGGTCTCCTCAGGTGGAGGGGATGGTGTTGGGTGCGGAGGGATCTCCTCAGGTGGAGGGGATGGTGTTGGATGAGGTCTCCTGAGGTGGAGGGGATGGTGTTGGATGAGGTCTCCTCAGGGGAGGGGATGGTGTTGGGTGAGGTCTCAGGTGGAGGGGATGGTGTTGGGTGAGGTGGGGTCTCCTCAGGTGGAGGGGATGGTGTTGGGTGAGGTCTCCTCAGGTGGAGGGGATGGTGTTGGGTGGGATGAGGTCTCCTCAGGTGGAGGGGATGGTGTTGGGTGATGTGGGGTCTCCTCAGGTGGAGGGGATGGTGTTGGGTCTCCTTAGGGGGAGGGGATTTTGTTGGGTGAGGTCTCCTCAGGTGGAGGGGATGGTGTTGGGTGAGGTCTCCTCAGGTGGAGGGGATGGTGTTGGGTGCGGAGGGATCTCCTCAGGTGGAGGGGATGGTGTTGGGTGAGGTGGGGTCTCCTCAGGTGGAGGGGATGGTGTTGGATCTCCTCAGGTGGAGGGGATGGAGGTGAGGTCTCTTCAGGGGGAGGGGATGGTGTTGGGTGGGATGAGGTCTCCTCAGGTGGAGGGGATGGTGTTGGGTGGGATGAGGTCTCCTCAGGGGGAGGGGATGGTGTTGGGTGAGGTGGGATCTCCTCAGGTGGAGGGGATGGTGTTGAGTGAGGTCTCCTCAGGTGGAGGGGATGGTGTTGGGTGAGGTGGGGTCTCCTCAGGTGGAGGGGATGGTGTTGAGTGAGGTGGGGTCTCCTCAGGTGGAGGGAATGGTGTTGGATCTCCTCAGGTGGAGGGGATGGAGGTGGGGTCTCCTCAGGTGGAGGGGATTGAGGTGAGGTCTCCTCAGGTGGAGGGATGGTGTTGGGTGAGGTCTCCTCAGGTGGAGGGGATGGTGTTGGGTGAGGTGGGGTCTCCTCAGGTGGAGGGGATGGTGTTGGGTGGGATGAGGTCTCCTCAGGGGGAGGGGATGGTGTTGGGTGAGGTGGGGTCTCCTCAGGTGGAGGGGATGGTGTTGGGTGAGGTGGGGTCTCCTCAGGTGGAGGGGATGTTGTTGGGTGAGGTCTCCTCAGGTGGAGGGGATGGTGTTGGGTGGGGTGAGATCTCCTCAGGTGGAGGGGATGGTGTTGGGTGGGGTGAGGTCTCCTCAGGTGGAGGGGATGGTGTTGGGTGAGGTCTCCTCAGGTGGAGGGGATGGTGTTGGGTGAGGTGGAGTCTCTTCAGGTGGAGGGGATGGTGTTGGGTGCGGAGGGATCTCCTCAGGTGGAGGGGATGGTGTTGGGTGCGGAGGGATCTCCTCAGGTGGAGGGGATGGTGTTGGGTGCGGAGGGATCTCCTCAGGTGGAGGGGATGGTGTTGGGTGAGGTGGGGTCTCCTCAGGTGGAGGGGATGGTGTTGAGTGAGGTGGGGTCTCCTCAGGTGGAGGGGATGGAGGTGAGGTCTCTTCAGGGGGAGGGGATGGTGTTGGGTGGGATGAGGTCTCCTCAGGTGGAGGGGATGGTGTTGGGTGGGATGAGGTCTCCTCAGGGGGAGGGGATGGTGTTGGGTGAGGTGGGATCTCCTCAGGTGGAGGGGATGGTGTTGAGTGAGGTGGGGTCTCCTCAGGTGGAGGGAATGGTGTTGGATCTCCTCAGGTGGAGGGGATGGAGGTGGGGTCTCCTCAGGTGGAGGGGATTGAGGTGAGGTCTCCTCAGGTGGAGGGGATGGTGTTGGGTGAGGTCTCCTCAGGTGGAGGGGATGGTGTTGGGTGAGGTGGGGTCTCCTCAGGTGGAGGGGATGGTGTTGGGTGGGATGAGGTCTCCTCAGGGGGAGGGGATGGTGTTGGGTGAGGTGGGGTCTCCTCAGGGGGAGGGGATGGTGTTGTGTGAGGTGGGATCTCCTCAGGTGGAGGGGATGGTGTTGGGTGAGGTGGGGTCTCCTCAGGTGGAGGGGATGGTGTTGGGTGGGATGAGGTCTCCTCAGGGGGAGGGGATGGTGTTGGGTGAGGTGGGGTCTCCTCAGGTGGAGGGGATGGTGTTGGGTGAGGTGGGGTCTCCT